>JAWQRP010001327.1:0-19737 GCA_033557875.1 Quadriops clusia | reverse complement strand
ATTGCCCACTCAAGCGAATGAACGCACTCGCTTCGCTCGTGCGCTCAACTTCGCTTTCGTGGGCAATCGACAACTTGCCGCACTAGTTGCACAATATACTAATGTCACACTGATTGGTAAATGTGACAAGAGTACTGTTGTTATATCAGTTTGTGAGATTCAATCTATCTAATTTACTATTAAAATATGGGGAATTTGGTTTAATATTTTACTTCTATATACTGATTTATTTGCAAAAATATTATAATATGCTATTATTTTCGTGTTATATTCTCCTTATTACCTATTAATTTAGACATACAAACTTCCAATATATTAAATTGAATTACTTAATTGACTGAGTAGAAGACATAAACAACATTGTAAGCAACTAAATTTTTCTAGATGAAACTAAAACATTATTTTTGTTTAATATTACTGTTGGATTCGTGATTTTTACATTAAAAATAATCAGAAAGCAACTTGAGCAAGTTCAGTTTTGTACGTCACAAGATCTGTAAAGAGTAATTATTTGGAATAAATAATTAGCTACTTTTAAGTTGAGTTGATATTATTGGAGTCATTTTTTTTCTGCGACGTAACAAGTTTTTGTCGACGAGGATTGGTCACGGTAATCAAAGGGTTAAATGGCAGCCAAGAGTATCCCTATGTTCGGTGAATATAAGAAGGACATAGAAGGGATTGATGAATACCTGGAGCGTTTCGAGTTATTTACAATGGTACAAGGCATCAAGGAGGATTTAAAGGTACCGATTCTGTTAACTTGTATTGGAGCGATGTACTATACAAAGATTAAAACAATGGCTAACCCGACTTTACCTAAAGATTTGAGCTTTTCAAAAATTAAAGAGCTATTATCTAGAAGGTAAATCCAAAACCGCTTAAATGTATTGAGAGGCAAATATGAAAAATCGAAAACAAAATACAGGAGAGACTTTTAACGAATTTTTAGAAAGTCTGGTGGGTATTGCCAGGAATTGCGGATTTGATGGGGAGAAACGGTTACAAAAAGAGCTTAAAGATCAGATAATTGCCAGAATGAACAGTGAGAAAACACAAAACTATCTTTTAGTTAGCTTACCATTAGGTCAGTGTTAAATGTTTGGCAGATGCGGTAGCTGCAAAAGAGGTTCAAGATCTTAAAACTAATGATGTTATTTCCGGTCAAACCGGAAGGGCCATGAAGTTGTTCAATACATCAAAAAATGTAATTTTTGGTGTACACGCTGCTCGGTTTATTACAAGAACTTGTCATTAAAAGCTTTACGTTCAATTGCTAGAAGAAAAGCCAATAATGTAAATACCAGAAGTTTTCAATGCAAAAAGTTTTATTGCATAGAATGGTTTAATTCGCTTGAGCAAGGTGTAAGATAAAGAGGATGTTTTTATTCCTTTAGTGAAATGGATGTAGTATTCTTTTGTGAACAACCACAAATTTTACCGGGAAGCCTATAATAACCTATCAGAATTAATTAAGAGAATATATATGCAGAAAGCACTGAGCGTCCTCCTTTCAAAGTTCTTCTATCATTCACTGCGATAGGTTGGGATTATGAATACTCTAGAAAACGTTCATGTGGTTGTGTGGACGCTTATTACTCACATGACAGTATCTATAACAAATGGGGTATGTGAAGGACGTAAAGTACTATAGGACAAGTCATTTCAAGATAATTCTCAATAAACGAAATATTGCTAATGATAATAAACGCATTCTAATAGGGGTAGAGATCCCAGCAAGGTATTTCAATTATTTGGGTTTCAATAAAAGCCTAAGCCTTGCTAAGGATTTAATTTTTAGGGGCACTACAGTTTCGGATTCTCAACTTGAGCTTTCATCAGGTGCTAAAACGGTTATAATTTAATGAATAAAGAGGTCGTTTCCTTGTTAAAATAATAAATTTAGGCAACCGGTTTCAACCCTCCCGGGTCATCTTCAGGCGCTAAAGACCATACAAAAATAATCAGTCACAAAGATAAAAGTAGAGACAAAACTTTTGCGTCCCAATTGGCTGAGGGCCATGTTACATGATAACAAAAACTAAGAAAAATTTTACAGGTATGAACAAGTATATGTATATCTGGGTTTATAATCAAATATATTGTCAGATGATTAATGAAATCAAGAGTCTCACCAGCACGTCAAGAGGATGATGTTAAATGTAAAAACGGCATGAGGTATCACCAACCCATATAACTACAACCTTAGCTGGTGGGTGTCATAAGGATAGAAAAAAAATCAGAAAATAACCAGCCTAGTGCACACGGCTGCTCACTCTACAGGGGGTGGTTTTAATGTAATAATGGGGAAGAAACAAACAACAATTAAATGGCTATAGTTATCAGTTTGGGCGCCAGACATGAAATGTCATAGGTGTTCTGCGAAATTAATAACAATGTAATGTAAATACGAGCTTTATTCATGCAGCGGCAAAATTTCGAGTACAACCAAGCACTTAATCGACGGCAACTGTTTTTTTTTTTTTTAAACGATAAATTCGAAAAAATACAAATTATACAATTAATAAGGCAGGTCCGCCACAATAATAATCTTAAAAATAAGCACACCAATAGACCGTGTTAAGGCAACGGACACCCGAAAAAAAATAAATTGCCAGAAAATAAACAACAGGTGTCTGATTACCTCAACTACAGAATTTATAATTCATAATTATATTAAAAGTAGTACTCCCATTTGGGGAAATTAAATAATAAGATAGAGCGAATGAAAGGATCGATCTGTTAAATTTAATGGCTAAGATTTAACAAGTGAATTAGATTGGTCGAGAAAAATGTAAAATTAATTGAAAAATAAAAAAATATATAAATAAATTTGGTAGTAATACTTGCGACAAAACTGGAGTTGAATAAAAATAGGATTGATGACTGAATTTCGAGAACATCGCGACGGGAGGTCCACTCACTCAGATGGTGAAAATTTCGAAAAAAAACGGATGACTCCAAAAATTGTAGGCTGGCGGCGAATTTTCACGATGCCACGAAAATTCTTCGCACGGGGCGGATGAATGCGGAGACGCACAATTTAAGCGGATGGTCGATCGGTCATCGGCATCTTCCTGGACGTGGTTCTCGTAGAAAATTGATTGTGGAAGAACTCAGCCACGGTGAAACGAAACTCAAAAGCATGGAACCAAAGGATTCCTAAAATTGGTGGATGATGAAAATTAGGTCGGCGTGGTCGCAACGGAAATCATTCCATCCTTCAAATTGAATTAATCGGTGCTTCCGAAAAAGAAAGGGTCGGACCTACGTACTCCCTGGATAGAATAATAATTAGAAGAGAGCTAAATCCCGATGAAAATAACGTACCTGGATTTATTTGGGTACCAGGGCAACCATTTAAATTGACAGGTCAAAAAACAACGAGGACAACGTCTCGTGAAGTGTAACAAGGAACTGACAGAAATCCAGTACCGGAAGAATGAATTAAAATAAAAAAATAAAATAAAAAATGAATTGATAATGCCAACTTTTGAATTTCGCGATGTCTGGTAAACAAGGTTCGGCAACCAGACGTACGGTAGTGTAATTTTCAATAAAAGCTGATCGTGCCGATATTATAAGAAATCGTGAAGTTAGCCACGCGAACAGGGGAAAATTAGAACCGCTACAACGGTTAAAGTCGAAGAGCGGCCAATTCTTCGAAGTGACAAAGTACTAGTCGAATTAAATTTCGGAATAAATCGGTATACGGTTGACGGACTAACGGAGTGCGGATATTACTATTCTGGCGGTGGACTGAGTACTTCATACCCGGGACAGGTTGGCACGGGGTTAAATAGGCTCGGCCGGTTTGGAAAGGAAACGCGGGTTTTATCGGACATGCGTAAGGCTCAAAAATGATGTTAGTGGGGTCTTACAACTAAAGTCAACAAGCATAAATAAAATACCATAAAAAAGGATATAAAAAAATATACGCGTGGTCCTGGATTTGTAACGAAACAGCGGGAAATTCTGGACGCTTCGTTACAATCGTTCTGATTGAAGTTCGCTGCTGCTCGAAAAACGTGTTTAACAAAGGACTGTAGTCCGTTCTGCAAGTGGCACATCGAAAATAAAATCCTATGTAGGTATTTTCCCGACGTACCAACCTACAGCGTCTCCTACAGTTCCCTCTCAAACGTTTCACTCGTGGCACCAAACCACATTCTTGCAAATCCCTGAAGAATTCTTCATCAGGGGTTTGCAGATAAGTACTTAATCTGGCAATGCTTCGAACGGTATTCATTCTGTAATACAAACAGAAAATAAAACATTATTTTATTGACAATAACATATAAATTACGTTGTTCTTACCTGCCAAAAGTACCTTAATTACACCTTAAAGTAATATATATTATTGTATTTACTTGTGCCAAAGAGCTCAGCCTCGAGGCCAAATATTTAATAATAAGAAAAAAGAAAAAAACATTATACTTACCTACTTGATTTTAAAAATTCAAACATATTTGCCGCGAAAAATTGATAGTTGCCTATATCAAGCATCATTGGCACGCTACTGCGGTACTCAAAAGGTTTTTCGAATTTTAAATTGTAGTTATCTGCTGTAGTAGTCGTGATGATTTTCACTGCTTTTCCGTGAAACAAGCATGTTTCGCGAACGTATTTTAAATGATTCGCCCTCAGGAAATCGTATTCAAAATCACTTATTAGGTAATGAGTAATGTATAAACTACTGTAGTGCACCTCCATTGCAATGAACGAACGCACCCTGCGTCAATTAACAAGCGTCAAACTAGACATTCAAATAATGCCAGTTACATTATATGCGCTGATTGCAGGCATATCACAAACACGTGTTGAAATTCTCCAAAGTTTACCGGCCGTCCTTGAAATTTTTTTCATAAATCATCGTTTTAGGGCCTAAACTTCCCATTTCTCTATAGAAAATTTTAAAAATCGAGATGTAATAAAGTAGGATGTCACCAACTATGATAAAGGAATAGAATTATAAGGATCTAAAATTTGAAATTCTGAGGATCGCCTGGAGTTCTACCCTGTTTCTTTTTTTTTAACTCAGCCGGCCACCTGCAAGCGGCAGTATTGCACAAGATACGGTCCGAAATAATCGTGTGTGTGTGTGTATTCGTTCGTAATCAAAATTTTATTGCGATAAATTGTGCGAAATTATCGGAATTCGGTTCAACTGTGGCATAGGCACATCCTGGTGGTTCCTTGGTCCTTATTTCACATCCTGATAGCTACGGATTTTTGTGCAGTGTTCCACCGGCTACCGGCTACGCAAAAAATATTAGATAACAGATTTGTTTCAACTCAAGGTTTTAGTGATAAAAGTTTTGCCCACTTTTGGATCACCCGTATTGATGATAATTCAAACTGCATACCTTCTTGCATTGACTTATATACCCCAGAGGATTTGTTTTTTCTGTCCTAAATAAGCACAATTCATATCCATAAAGTCTTAATCGGCAATACCTAATAGAAAAAGGGCGTTAGAAGAATCAATGAATTTTGTCACTATGTAGATCAGATCTATGTATAAAAACGGACCATTTTCCTGGAGAAGCTTCCAGGAACAGATATCCCTTAAGTATCGATATTGCTGAATGACCGACTACTTAGACCCCAGCTAGTGTGGAGGCGAAGAGTTCTCAACGGCCCAGGGTCATACAAGGTACATCCACTTTTTAATATTTAATTGAAACCCGGTAAAAGCATACCCTGAGTTAGGGCACGTTTGCCGGCAGTTCCAGGACCTAAATAGTGCCCATATTAGGTTCAGGTCCTGGAGAAGCGTAATAATTTCCATTGCAGACAACGGTTCAATCACAGTATAACCAGTACCGCTACTCGGTGTCGGCGCCTTTGATCTTAGTTTACCGCGCAAGGATCCCAAACGCATGCAAACTTGATGGAATTAGTAAGAACAGGGCAGCATTTAATTCCCTAACTCCTCTTTCCAATTCTTCGTGTTTCTTCGGCAAGTAGCGCGTATGATACATAACGGAAATCACCGATCTATTTCGATCTACACTTGTCGTAAGAGGGCTTATTTTGAGGAGACCACGCAGGCAATTACGCACATTCTGACAAACCTCGGAGTCGCAGTACTGTTTATACTGTGCTACATATACCCTCAATGTATCTTAATTATTTTTATTCAATTTCCAGTCCTTTTTCTTTTACATCTGCAATAATATGATGTATACATATTTGTACTGGTGATTTGGCATTGTTATCATTTTCTTTAAAGGGCTAACCTAACCTAACTTTTTGAATCGACAGAGGAAATATTTAGACCAGAATTTGACTATGAAGTATTATGAACTTTAAAGTTAAATTTTTGGGGTAATTGGTACTATAAGTTGAATAGCAAATCGACCTTGGACTGTTAGAACTAAAAATTGATGAAATTGGACTTTCAAGCTTTTTTGTTTAAGTGAGTTAAAATAGGGAATTATATAAGTCGTAACTTACATATTTTTGCGACTTAAAAACAACTTATTGGTAGTATTTGCTTCGTGGGATTATCTTTAGGATAAAATTAGACAAAAAAATTACTTAATAAATGCCTTTAAGGTTTAAAGGATATGAGGTTTATTTAGAAGTTATATTTAACCAAATGTTGACCTGTTTTTTCACTTATAAGTTTCATGACTATTAAGTTGTTAGTTTTTGGTAATATAAAACTTGTAATCTTTACTTGAAACACATTTTGTATATAAAGTTAAAAATTAAGTTGCAATTTATTTAAATTAAACTTATTTAAGTTATTTTTCCTTAACCACAGGTATAATTGACCAATGATGTTGCTTGGGTAGTCATCATTGTAATGCTTATGGTCTTAATAATTTTAATTTTAGCGTGTTTGCTTTATGCTAGTGAAAGAAAATTATAATGACGATAAGGATAAGACTGCTGTACTGATAAAAGACGAAGTAAGTAAAGTAAAAATTGAAACGACCCTTATATTACGAGATTAAATGCATAAACTAGAAAAATAATTGTAGTACCTGACCTGAGCGCGTGAAACGTAGGCAAGTTAATAAAATTTTATTTTTAACCAATTTATATTATAACTTGAAAATAGCGTTTATAACTCCCGCCATTTCCAGTAACGATAGTTATTAATAAATGTTTAAATTTATTTTATAAATAAATAAATAAATAAATAATCTATTGGCCACAAATCTCTTCAGACTTATTGTTATTTGAATGTTTTACTCCAATATCCAACGTGGTTTTGGAAATATCGTCTTGTTACAAAAACATTCACCCTGAATATGTTTTACTGCGATCTCCCTTTTGTTATGGCGAACATAATCTTAAATTTAAAATTCAGGCAGAAACATTTTGGAACAACCGTGATTATAAGTCGTGGCCATAAAAAGCAGCTGGTGGCAGTGGCAAGAGAATGAATGCGGTCAAAATCCGAATAAGACAGCGGAGATTGCGGAGTCGCGTCGAGCCGCAGCTGCTGCAGCGAATAGGTGCCTAACAATCAAGGAATATACAAAAGAAAGCTCATGAGACATGCAAAGTGGGAAACAATATTGAAAATCCGCGCCAGAAATTTGTCAAATGGATTTTTTCCATCGTGAACCTGTAAATAAAAAAACAAAGTGCGTAGTGATTTGTATTCGACTAAAGTCGGAGCTTTTATCGAGCGCCTGTTTCCACACATATACCTGCAATAAAAATGTAACATGCCAAATCTAATATAAAACTTTTGTGGGGTAAAACCTCGTCAAATTGATTTATGGTTTAAGGCAGGCTGGTGAAGTTATAATGCGTGAAAATTTATATTTATGTGACTTACGATATAATACTCCCAGATATAAAGCTTCTTTGTGAGCACGTACGGTTTGTCTGCAGTTAGCGGTAAAATTGTGTATTTAGGAGTAAGAATTTCTGACGAAAGCAATGGAGATTTTTTTGGGAATTCGTCTGGCCGGATTTTATTGGAGGGCGTTTAACAATACAAACGAGTATACCGAAACATAAAGCGAAAACCCAGCGGTTGTTATTGAAAAGTCACCTGATGCCTTACACATGTGGGAATGAGCAATTCCATTCCAATTTATCTTACCTTTTTACGTCGGGCATTCAGAAGACGAAATACATTTCTGTATAGAAAGCTCACGAAACCCGCTTTCTTTAGCACGACTTTTTCTGGACGCTATCTAAAGGAGTGGAGCTGAAGCTTATTGTGTGTAGTCAGACGTCAATAACAATCTGGTTTCGAAAAGTTGCCGAGCCGTCAGAGCAGTTAACAAAGCTCTCCTAGCTATTAACGGACGACTTGGGGTGTGATTCCGGCTTGTCAGTAAGACTTGGCCAGTTCCGCGCGATAACGAGGCAATCGATTAGGGCGAGTCTCACTTAAATGAATTTCAAATTTTTATTTTAAACGACAGAAGAAGAGCCTTCGCAGGAGAGCCGTTTAAATTGAAAGCGATCGTCACTTTGCAATTGTCTTTTGCTAATTTCCGGATGGCAAATATTTTCCCTCGAGTAATTATTCAAAGGGTAAATTTGTTTTCTTTTGTAATAATCGCAGGGCCAATAACTAATTGTTTATTATCAAGAAACATTTTTTATTTTTAATCTTAAAGCAATTTATCTTTCGTCGAAGGCAGTTACGTGATTAATTAAAAACGTTGCTCTAGAGCGTTTACTCATAGAAATTGGTCGTTTTTTACTACCAAGAAGTTTACTTTCGAAAGTAGGACCTAGATTATCCGTTCCTAGCTTATCCGGCCTCTAAGTTATCCGGTTCTAGGCTATCCGGCCAGAGTTTAATTGAAATAATTATGTATTCAGAAGCAAAGTTTAGTTGATTGTATGAAAAATCTGTTGGCGAAATAACTATTGGTGTAAAAATATAGTGAAAATGTTTTATGTAAATGATCGTGTTTAAGATACTTTAAAAAATTTTAACTCGAGGAATGTAGAACGAACAGTGAAAGAAACTACATGTTGAAAATTTTATTTGTGCCCCAATATATATTTTTATTCCAATATCAGCTTGTTCTCTCAAGTTAGGATTATTTAATCAACCCTTTGATACAACCTACAAAGTAAGTTATTCAAAATACCTGAATAGAGGAGTGAAAGAATACCTAGATTCTTCAAATTATGATATCACAATGTTGGTATCTTCGAGGTGCACACAATGTGCATGCTCCAGTTTTCCTTGAACTTGATGTGTCAGCACAAATTTCGATTCTTAAATATTCAATTTATTCGACTAGTTAATCTACTTCTCTTTATTGTCTATTAATGTCATTAATGCCTGTATTCAATGTTCTTGCAGCGTCTGAAAAAGTGTAGAGCTCTATACGAAACTAGTAACGCAATAATAAAATAATTAAGCGGAAATTGTGGTTGTATTTCACCCTTTAGCTACTATCCACTGTAACATAAAACGAATTCAAAAGATGCTTTGAATGTGAATTATTGTTTACCCACTCGAAACACAACCAAATTTATACCAAATTTTATATATGAAGTCTTTAGTTAATTTCCATGATTTATTGCATTTCAGCCACAGATCACTTTTTATAGAAATTAATACATTATTCTAAGGGTGAATTTAGAACTAGCTTGAATAATCTGTTTTTTTTATAATCATAAATCGAAAAGTTGTTTTTCTTCGGGTAGATTATCGCTACTTAACCCTTTTTTCAAATATAGTATTATTTAAAGAAAAAAATGTTTTTCGTTCAATTGAAAAAACTCGAAACACTGACTATCTATACCGACGAAAAACAAAAGTTAACTTTTGCCTTTACAATATAAAGAGATATGGTCAATTGCAAGAAAGTCGTCAATCCTCTTGGCTTTTAAAGGTAGATCACAAATACTTGATGACTACATCTTAAAAATAATGGATTTACAAATCAAATTATGAAAATCAACTAAAAACAATAGGTACATATAAATTTCCAAAAAGTATTTATTCTCAAGAAAATGCATAGCTACATGTATATATACATATTTGAGACGTTACTTGACAGGGGGGGTGGTTAATGGTTACGTGACAATTCCTGACAGGGGGAGGGTTGGGGTCAAAAATTGCAAAAATTTTCGTGAGGTTATTTATGCAGTTGGTACATATACCTACTTTCTTCGTTGTTTAGCGTTGTTTTACTTTCCAATAGTCTTTTTTCCTTGCTTTCTTCTATATCGCGATGATCTCGCTTATGTTCCTCTAGAATTCCTTTGTGTGAATAGCGTGAAATAACTAAGTGCACTATGTATTTTGTCCGTATATGTGCGAGTAGCTAATTGCAATAATTTTCACTGTAGGCATTATTAAATACAGTAAAACTTCGTTATAATGTAACGATTTCCCGGCTATAACGCTTTTTTCCTGGGACCGGGTTTCAGCGATTAATTTTCTGTAGTAATTTTATTCGCTATAACGCTCTCATTTCCCGGTTATAACACCCTATTGGAGGATTTTTTAATATACATGCGTACTTTTTAACTTTGTTTTGCAAACACTACAAAGGGATAAAGATAAATTAATGTTATATTTGTAAAAAGCAGACGGAAATGCTCTTATAACAATATTACGATTTCAATAAAGTATTAGTGTTAACAAATCACCCCATAATGTTCTACGAATATATCCCAGACGATTTTCCGAGAATCTTGCTTCTTCAATTGACGGATACGTAATCAAAATTTCCTTCCAGTCTTTTACTTTTCACCCTTCTGGAAACAGGTCGCGAACATTTAAAGAAGCGGCGTGAATTTGTTCTGTGCATGAGGAAACTAGATGTATAAACATATGATCCGCGAAATATGAAGACCTAGAAACGATTCTGACAATTTGGTTAATTTTTAGCCGTTTTTAAGACTTCCCGGTAATAGCACTTTCCCGGTTATAGCGCTCTTTTTCCCAGGTCCCTAGAAGAGCGTTATAACGAAGTTTCACTGTAATACTGATATTTATATATTCAAATTTTCGAGTATATGAGTTTAATCAACCATATAAACCAAAACATCCCTAACGACCGACACAGACGTTGTCCTTGAAAGTAGGCGCTAAAATTGCGAACAGACTGTTCATATCCGCAGCAAAGTGATCACAAGCAACTGACGATTCATTAGACCTAAGCAAATAATCACTGGAACGCTTGTACAAATAAAAAGATTTATTACTCGGTCTATATCCACAAACGTAGTTCTTCTAAAACTGCAATATCATGGATCCTATAAATACCCATTGAGTCTTGGTAGTTGGAATTTGTCGCCCAGTTTCCTTTCGTCTCGTGAGAATAACTTTTAAACTCTCAAAACGTATTAACGTCAATAAAACTGAATCAAAATCCCCTCTCGCATCTTAATAATTTCTCGAAGTAATTCGCCCCCTTTAGGAAACGTTCACCTACGTTAATTAAACACTTTGGCAGTATTCATTGTCAGCATGAAATGCTGCCAACTAGCAGCTGTTTGGAGTGCAAACGGACAAACTAAATTAAATTCTGAAGCCCTTTGTAGCAATGGACTAAGTAATGAAAATTCGGAAACTGAAATTAACCGCACTGTTTTTTCGCCTGCCCTATTCATCTCGGGCAGTCGGCGTAAAAAATGCGGGATGTTCCAGAATCCTATAGGAACAGCGTCATGATGTATTAGGCTAATCAATCAGCTGTGTCATGGAATGCTTTTGAGGTTAAATATTTAAGCGGGACCGGCTCGTTGATAATGAGAACGTAATTAACAGTGAAATGCACGCTTTTTGCATACCTATCACACAGATACCTGCTCATAACAAAATTCCATTTCTGGCAGCACAAAGAGTGATTACAACAAATGAAATACGTAGTGCGAAATGAAACCCTTTTACTGTTATTAGTAACTAATTAAGTTCAGCAAAATGACAACAATTGTCTTTAAATTACAAAAGAAATTTATGGAAAAAGGCGCTGCTTTCTAGGGCGCATCTAAATTAACTGAAACCTTTAGACTTTATAAATGCCCGAGAAAGTTTTTCCAACTGCTAAGTAATCTTCGTCGGCTCGATTTGTTCATTCGAGCAAAGTTTGAAGGCGCAACAATAACTTGAGCGTATTGAAAACGAAAGCCTTAAATATGTTATAGAACAAGTCTGAATACGCAAAGAAACTGTTTTCAAAAGGTTAAGTTTCTCTAGAAGCAGAAGAACAATGTGCCCGCCTAAATTTATACTCGTACCGTTGGCTATTGTGTAAACTTTCTTTAGATACAAGGATAACCCACACTACACTCGGTAATTACATCGTTTATATTTTCTCCAAGTTTGGAGGATAGGAATTGAGCAAACAAAAACAAAACGTAACAAAAGCTGACTAAGTTTGGCTATTCAGGTTTTCCCGGGACAGAGCGTCGCTCTTGGAATATAAACAACCCCAACGACGTGCGTAGACGTGCTGAAAATGTGCCAAGTGCACAAAATGTCAAATTATGGTCTCACCTCAAGGAGTAATACATTTCCCGAACTGTTGCGGCCATAATGGATTTATGCTTACCACTAGTCTTTTTGGATGGCTCCACAAACAGAGAATATTGAAACTGTGTAAATTATTTGTAAAAATAAACTATTAGATACTTATGTTAACATTTCTTCTATAATACACAATGGTATTTACCTTTTCCTGGGCGATTAAAAGCACGCCCGAACGATTGCAGAATAAATTACATAGACACACCCAAAAGATGAAAAACAATGAAAACAATCAAAGGAGAGTTTTTCCAATACAAACTCGCATCGGAGGGACCGCTGCTGCTTTAATTGCATGGGATGAACGCAGCAACGTTTCTAATAAAAATCGCTCTCCCGCGGATCTTCCAAATTTAATCAAGTTCGATATACACAAATACCCGTGAAAGTTAGCGGAAAAATATATTAAACTCATATTATTTCAGGGGGAGTGGGGAGATATAAGATTCTGCGATTGAAACATCTTCAGGGCGAGAACGTGCTTCCTCAATACACCTCCTACCTTGTAGGAATCAATCAATCCCATGGGGGAACATTTCTACGTGATAGCAGCAGACTCAGTGTAATTTAATATTGATTTTGCCAATGATGTACCAAAAGCTGAAAGAGGAAATACCATCATAATAAATATCTGAGAAATACAGAACGGGGAAGGATATAGCTTAGTAGTTATTGATTTTCGCGCCGTTTTCGACGTCGAATTGAATTATAATTGATTTTATTTGTACTTTCCTACGAGGGATTTAAAAGGTTAAGACGTCTCCCTCTGATAGGTATCGAGAAGTACATTGAAAACACCGCTTTCATCGGTGAAATGACGAGTTAACGCGCCGCTTTAGAAAAAAATCGTTTCTAATATTCATGTAAATTTGTTTTTTGCAGCGTCATTAATTATGCGCGACGGATATTAAGTTCCATTTTAATAAAGATTGACAATTTTTCACCAGGATTCAACAGGGGATGAAAGGGAATTTTTCACTTTTAGGGCAACGCGCTTATATTTGAAACGGTAATGCTATTGGAAGCTGCACTTGCCCCGATATAAAATTTGTCAGAGCAAAATCGAATTAAGGTAATATAATATTCTGTATTAAAAAACTTGAATGAAGTAGTCGAACCTGTAAAACTTTTACGACCTAAAATTTAACACTTGAAAATGTTAAGACCTTTTTAACGTAATTTAGAATTTTTCTTATTACGTACCGGAACAAGCATTCCCTAGGCGAAAGACGTTTTATATCTAAGTATGTATATAAAAGTGCCCCAACGTATCAATATAAATAAAAGGGCTTCGAAAACAAAGCCGACAGCGGCGATATTCGATGTGCAACTTGATAAATATAAAGTATTGACCCTCTAAATCCCTCATCTTCAAAATTCCTGACGCAGAGTAATTCTGAAATAGTTTCTGCTGGCGTTCTGAAGCTCGGCTAAGCCGCCCGCTGGTTGGTCAAATAAACTTTTCTTACGCAATTTTGGTTTCCGTCTGTTATCTTTATTTCGTTAAATCTAAGAGGATTCCTTCGAGTAAAAAATATTACCTTCAAATATAAAACACGTATTTATTTCTGAATAGGTGGCAAAATGCCGCTAGGATAAAGACACTTAACTTCTTATTTGGTGAATATTGTTCTAAAGCCCGCATTTCTTATTTATATGATTCTATTCCCGTTTGGTCTTATTATATAAACGTTACTGTGGTACTAAAGGAACGGCAGAAGCAATAAAAGTATCTGGAAATCGTTACAGAGCTTTAAAACCTTTTCATTCTCGGCGGATTATTTTCATTTGCATCGCGAGAAAAACGGAAAGTTGTCGAGGAAAATTCAAATCGCTCAATGCAATTTCAGCGCTTCTGTAAAGTGGTTTCGGATAATTCAATCATTTTATTTTGCAATCAGATAATAAATCTTACCGCCAACGGAAAACATTTTAATGTATAACAATGAGAAACCGCCTGGGATGAGAATTCCTCTCGGAAACCTCTTTCGCCCTGATTAATTCGCTTATTTCCTTTTTATTGGGGCAGGCTTTAAGGATTAAGCATCAGACTTGCATAATTTAATAATGATGTCGGAAGTTATAGAGGTCAGCGTGTGTCAAAGTTGAAAGTTTAATTAATGCTGACGACCCAGTCGCTCTATTTGAGTTTGGAAATTTACTCTGTATCGTCATATCCTGCTTTACACTGCTCTTAATTAATTTATGAAACAATCAATTCGCTCGTTTGTCACTGCTGTAAAGATTTCCGATACGGGTGGCAAATATTTGAAGTGCGATGCAGAATTTGCATTAAATACAGAACTTGGGCGTTATATGTGTCGATGGTTGCCAAATTCAAATCGATAATAACTCGCTAGCGCCTATATTGATGATTGAATATTACTACGTTAACGCTTACAATTAAATTTAGAAAAAAATTGTTTATATTCCTATCGTATTCAGGTAGTTATTGTTGCCTAAACTACAGAAGGGTTCTAAGAGAAAATTATACAATGCCTCAGAAACCCAAATTACCCTAACAATATTACTTCAAAATTATTATGTTACATTGTATCCGTACTGTACACACATAAATAATAGGATTAGTATATTTTGCCCTGGCTATCTCTAATTAGCGTTTTCAGCAACAGAAACACTATGGACGTAGGCAATAGGTGTTTACTTACCTGAAACTCGTTAAGCAATGTGAAACTAAAATAAGCAAATTATATAGCTCTTCCGTACTAATTGCTTACATTTTCTAAAACAAACAAACCTACGTGTAGGAAAGGATTTAACAATTGATTTATATTTTAAAATGTATACGTTTAGGGAGTAATTGAACTAGGTTAAACACAGCTACACTTAGAAAAATAATCTTCTTTTTTCATGTTTGGCTATTAATTTAATAATTTTGTAGATGGTTTCAATAAAATTTAAGACACATATAGCACAAATATTTTTATTAAGCAAATAAAACATCAAAAAAGACAGTAGGTAAGAACATTGAATTTCGAACGTAATTTTGTGCCCTAGCGTATCGTTTGCCATTGCCATTGGTCCAGTGTAGAGAGTGAACGTTTGACAGTTTGATTACATACATTCTGGGTGGAAAGGATGCAAGTAATTGCCTGCCACGCATCCTCTAGCACTTCGACCTAGTTTCATACAGTGTCCAACTACCCGCTTCATCACTTGATATTCCATATGGCAAGGGGAGCCTTCCTCTGGACCGGGGACATCTTCATTAGCCAAACGCTGGATGGCGTTTGTTTTCACACTTGGACTCTCGTCATCAACGAATATTTCTCTTGGATGCGCAAGGACCATTGTCACTCCGAAAAGTACCAATACACAGTTGTAGAGCAGAGCTGCCATGGAAGTTCAAGAACGAGTCTGCGAGTCGACGTCGCCTGTTCTTTTTATTTACCCAAGGGAAGTCTTACTAGCAGTTATGGGAGTTCATTTCCGATTGTGGTGCGCATAACTAAATTACGTTTAATTTGGTTAGAGAAAATTGATGTTTGTTTGACAACTTTTGGAGGAAAATAACTTGAGATTCTAGAACGTAAGTAGCAAAATGCGTTTTAAATAATGTAACACCTCTAAGATATTTTAATTATTGAAAAAAAAAATGATAAGTTAATTGGTATAAACACGACCCTAATAAGCAGGTTACAGAAATTGATTTTTATTCAAAAAGTTTTAAAAACTTTATTTTTAATCACAGTCACATAGTGAGAAAAGTTTTATCAAATTTTACAAAAATGTAAGTCAAACTGCTAACGTTAGTCATCGATTTGAGTTTGATACTGAAACTTTTTGTACAAAGCAAAAAGAAATCACAAATCGTTGGATTACGGATATGATCTCTAATATAATTTGTACAAATTGTCTATAGAAAAACGAACTAAACATTGTGCATAATCCATCAAATATGTACATTGGATAAAATTTTTGCTATATCAACTAACTAAATAAAGTTCACATATAAATTTCAACTCTGTCTTCAAGTTAATGGCGGTATGGTTATTGCGAACTTCCTATATTTAAATATTCGGACATAAATGTTTTCATATATATACATTGCAAAAAGCAATTTATCCCGAAATTTTGTAACAAAACCAGCTACTACCCTTTGGGTTAATCCATATATTTATTTAGATGGATTTGAAGACGCTGAGATGGATAATTAATAAAATATAAGTTGTACCTTCCTGATAACATTATTTTTATTTCTAAAAATTAATAATTAACAAAACAAAATTACTTACATTTATTATTGTAATAATTGATACCTTATAGAGGCGTAACCAATTTTATAATTTTATTAACTACCAGTTGTTTACTACTACATTTAGTTAAAATATATCAGTCACAGAATGAAGCATGTTATGTTGTAAAAATACTAGTTAGAGTAAGTTGAGATAAAAAATAAAATTTCTGTATCCCAGGTGAAGATGTTGTTCAGTTAAATATTATAGAGCATTTCTCTCTGTGCATATAACATAATCAAAATGTATCTTCACACAGAGTTTTCCTTTTGTTTAAAGAGAATGGAGCCAAATCAAGTGCCAATTTAGCTATGCTGGAATCACTTGCGGCCTTACAACGTATAAGTCTGCGGATCTCTAAACAAGCTTCCTTCAATCTAAACGATCCATTGTCAAACACTGGAACTTTGAAAGTTATCTCTATTAACTGTCCCGACATGGTAATTTTCAGTAATATGTAGTAAGCGTGGAGTGTACTGCGAGCTTATCGAGAACCTTGCATCGCGGCAAAGTCCATAATAAGCAGACTGTTTTCCTTCGAGCCGAGGAGAATACTAATTTACTCGAGTGCAAATGATATTGAAACACCGTCTGTTTATTTTTCTTAAGTGTGTAATGTAATTTCCTTGTATGTTGAGAAGAAGTTTTACGTTGAGTGCGACTTCAAGAGCTCTTCCATAATTGCATAAACAACCGACACATTCTGCATTTTGCCCCAAGGTACAGTCGGTCAAGGAATAAAATATACAACTCCTATTCATATTTATCTTGACTGGTTGTTTATTCCCTAGGAGTATATATTTTATAATTTGTCCCAGTGTACAATTGGTACACGATTACCCACGTTTACTGCTCTAGCAAGCGCGAAAATAAACACCACTGCGCCCGTCCCAATAAACGAATTTTTCACTTGAGAAAATTTACAATCGGGTGTTTATTGATAGACCCATCAAAACTGTTATTTTAGGATTTTTCTAACCAGTGTTTTCATATCTATCATAACGCCTTTTATACGGGCCAGACACAATTCATCTTTTACGTTACAAAACTTCCGCCGTGTTTAACTACGTGACATGAAAAAAGAATTTTATATCTCATAAAGTGTATTCGCAATTTTGTTTTGGCGGAATAATGCTTCCCCTCGTCCATTTGCTGTTATGAAGTTTTTATTCGGCAGCTCTTCATTATGTCCTTTTGCACATTAATTAATAATCAAGCGCCTAAACATTTTCCTAAAAAATATTCTATATATTATTATCTTTTCATATTTTATCATCATTATATTATCTCCGTTTATAAATTTTTAAAGTCCAGTCGTCCTTTTAAGTTCATTTTCTCTCAGCTTTCAACTCCACAGGAAACATCGTACCTCCTTCATATTACTACATTTACTATTATAATACCATATTCACACTGCTGTCGAATTTCTCACAGTTTAATCTCAAATTAAAGTGAGTTAATCAATTTTGATTTGAATAATCTGCTATATAGAGTTTCCACTCGATAATCCCGACATCTCAGGACCCATTCAAAATACGTATGGCAGTAGCAAAGATATAAGTTCTCAATTAATCTTCGAGTTTGATTGGGATTCACTTGAGCAATAGACAATGAAATTCTGTCTACACATTTCGTTATTAATTGTAAAATTAACAATAACTCTAGGGGGTTGGAAACAATCCCGTTTGTTGTGCTCGAAGATAATCTATTTTCCATTCATCGCAACAGCATATATCACAACGTTGCCGATGGTTATAGCGAAAATAGTATTGTGTTGCCAATGAATAACAATCGCTGAATTAAATTATTGGCGGAAAGGCCCGTATAAATGTCAGTATAGATTGGAAATGGAATTAAAAACCATGAAATTGTGAGCACGTTAAGTGCCATTAGCTATATCGAAGAACATAAAATTCCCACTTCGGTTCGGTTTGAATGTAATTTATTCTGCAACAAACGCAATATCTTCGATAAAACGGACGGAATAAGTTATGAAGCGCTTTTCTAAAACCGATGTAATTTTAAATGCAGATTGCCGATATCGCTGATTACATCGTTCACTTCAATCTCCAAATTATTTTCGACCTACTTCTAGACCAATCTAAAAGTAAAATGTTCCTCAAATTAATTTACACGATTTTAAATATAAGAAATGTATTGTGAAGATAGATCAGCGAAATTCGTATACTCGCGAGAGATTTTCTCAAGGCGATAATTTCTTTATGAATGTCTTTATCTGAAATAGGGTATTAAATGTACGTTTAAAGTCTAACGACATTGCCTTCCACATTAATATTAAATACACGAAGTGTTAAAGGACATAAAAACTGTGGCACGATAAGGCCTACAACAATGAAGTATGTAAATCGACTCCTGGCTTTATATTCGTTTTCTAATTTTATGGTGGAAGGAATCCGAGTTTCTGAACGGATGGCTTTTTATCGTTAAGATGCAGTGATTTAATTTTATGGAACAAAGTTTGTTACTTGTCTATGACCTAGTATCATATCTACAAATCAATGGAAAAAGGCTTCGTCTAGTAATTGATTTATTGATTAAATACGTAGCAAAAGAGATAATTACTTGTCATTACACTGAGAAAAATATCATACGTAATATCAATAAACGGTGGTTAGTGATCCAATTTCATAAATGCAACGAAGTTTTACTTTGAAATAATGTAAATATGTTACCATTAATTTATGAACGAAATTTGTAATTATTAATTTTCTTGGGGTTTCCTGTCCTTTGTTAACAAAAGGAAAAAACGATTCTGGAGGTTTACAGTAATTTATTGACTTAAATTCCATTCTTAGGCCTAATTATTAATATTATGAACATGCGTTTATGTATTAACTAGTTAATGCCCGTGAAAAATTACGGGCAGCCATGTACACATATATTTATTACCATGTACACGTATACTTATTGCCATGTGCACATATACACCTGACCATGTACACGTGTACATATTACTATGTACACATATACATTTTACCCTACATA
>JAWQRP010001326.1:0-19742 GCA_033557875.1 Quadriops clusia | reverse complement strand
ATTGACTTATACATGAGTATATACAGAATGATCTATTCACAACTGGCCAGGGGGTGGAGACACAATTCTATAGGTTATAAGGTGGTTGTTCGTCAATGGCTGAGACTACAAAGCCCCTCGACTGAGAGTATCATAAATCTTGAGGAACAAATAGAAAACATACACGTAAGGGATAGAAAACCTGTCCCACAAGATTTCTGATACCCTCGGTCGAGAGACTTTGTAGTCTCAGCCATTGACGAACGACCACCTTAAAACCTATAGAATTGTGTCTCCACCCCCTGGCCAGTTGTGAATAGATCATTCTGTATATGATAATAATTAAAGAGAAAACAAGTAAATAATTAAAAGAATAAAGCAGTAAATAATTAAAAGAAAATAGCAGTAAATAATTAAAAGAATAAAGCAGTAAAAATTTCAAGAGTCTCCTCACCTTCGCGTACCAGGCGTTCTCCTTTTCCAAAATAGTGAGCTCAAAGCTCAACTCGTTCCAAACAGATTTAATTCGACATATAACGTCGTCCCCAGTTTTAATAACGTCAAACGATACTTTACTAGCCATAATTTATATCAAGTTTGAATCTTCAAGAGTTTTAATAAATATTGAGTATACCAAATATTGATATTACAAATTGGTTGTTATTACAAATTGACTGCTATTACAAATGAATAATATTAACAATAAAAATAATGCTTATAGTGGCTAGCCAAAATAGTAATAACACTTCTTCTTTGGTACATAACCTAAAATGCACGAAAAGTTCGTTATTTAATAATAATTTACGATTATATTACATAAGATTACATTGTTTTACGCCATAATTTACATTACAATAAGTTTTGTAAATAAAAATTAAACACAAATTACTTGCCTTCGACAAAATAATGGTAGAATTTAATTTACAATTTAATTTAATCCACATTTAATCCTTCAAAAACAATCTATCACTTCGTTGCCATCACTTTAGTTGAGTTCACTTTAGTTGTTTGTTATCGTTGGTTATCGTACTGGTGTCGTCGGTAGGTGGCGCGGTGGTTGCAATCAACGCAGGTTTGTCATTGGCCGGTTTCAGTCACATGGTTGGTTACATGATTGGTCACATGATTGGTCACATGGTTGGTCACATGTTTGAATACATATTTCCAACGACATCATTGGTCAGTTATCATGTCAGTTAACAATGAGGCGTGTTCACCATCAAACCTGCGCACCTGCGTGGCTCGCTCACAACCACCTTATCTCTCTCCTGTCAAGAGTGTCAACAAACAGAATGACTTTAGCAAGGCTTCATCTGAGTGTCGAGAAGGTGTAACCGGCGTGGGCTCTTATCTCAAAATTTGGCCTATTTACACCAACTCTATTTAATTAATTATTTAGAACTTGTGCTCACGTGCTATATACATCATTGCTCAGAACATGGAACGTTCTTTGGAATTGTTCAAAGACATCTTAGAACCTCGAAGGCGAGAGAGTAGTACGTTTATGTGGGTTTCCCGGGTGCTGAACAACATTGTTCCGTATAAGCAACCGATCAAACCCACACCCAAGCAGCATAAAAATGAAGTATTGAATAGTCATAGGATTCAGGAAATGATAGAAAAGGTTCGTTGTTTATGTGAAAGATTGTTAGGCTAGCCGATTGTTATATCACAGGTTATATTATGTACATAGAAGATCGTTTTATTTGAATGCAAACATACGACAGATAAAGTCTTAATTATAATATCATATAACGCATAATATATGATATTATGCGTTATCTGATATGCGTTATATGATATGCGTTATATGTTATTATGCGTTATATGTTAATATATGATATTATGCGTTATATGATAATATATGATATTATGCATTATATGATAGCATATGTACTCATGTATATTTATCATGAAAATATTAATTCATAGTTTTTGTGAAGTAATGGATATAAAGCAAATTCCAAAAGTTCATTCTAGGAATGGAATAAACACTCATAGATAAATACACATATTTTATAATGAGCTTATTAAACCGAAACTATTAAGAAAGTTGTATTACTTATTTATTTATTATCCTAATTTTCAATTATTTTTTTAAATGATATTTTATAATTATATAACAATTTTTTAATTTTAAATGTAGCTTACACATACTTTGCAATGTTTCCTATACTAAATGAAAAATTTGCATACTCTTTTATTGCATTCGTTCATTTCCAAAAATATTCATACGAATATATGAATTTGGAAAAAGGGTAACTGGTAGAGTCTATCTATTTTTTTATTTTTCTTGTTAGATTTACAAATCTCAGAACGTCCCGAAAGGCGCAGGCACAGAAAAAGTGAAGGCTATCTTGAACGAGATTGGCTATAACAAACACTTGCCGACAATCAGATGGCTAGGTCTCGCCCTAACGAAAATTTGCTTGCGGGTTACTATGGGGATACATGTAAATGAGACGGGCATTCTTAAGGTAAGTTTTTTCCAAATTTAAATTTTATTACGTAATAAATAGTTTTATCATTTAATAAGTAGTTTTATTACATAGTAAGTAGATTTATCACATAATAAGTAATTTTATCGCATAATAAGTAGTTTTATCATATAATAAGTAACCTAAAATACCCAAGTAGGAAGTAAATAAAAGTGTTGAAAGATAAAAGATAATTCATTTTGAAAATCCCACAATAATATGTAGTTGTCCGAAAGATTTAGTTAGTTATCTTATTTTAAATCATTTATTTGTTTTAATTCATCAATTTATTTTAATGCTTTAATTTATTTTAATCATTAATTTATGTTAATTCATTAATTTATTTTAATCATTAATTTATGTGAATTCATTCATTTATTTTAATCATTAATTTATGTTAATTCATTAATTTACTTTAATTCATTCGTAATTTATTTTCCATTTATCTTTAATCATGTTCATTCTTTAAATAATTAAATTAAAATAAACGTTCACACATAAAGTTAAAAAAAACCTATCAACTAAAAAAAAACCTTTCAACTAAAAAAAACCTTTCAACTAAAAAAAACCTATTAACTAAAAAAAACCTTTCAACTAAAAAAAAACCTATTAACTAAAAAAAAAACCTTTCAACTAAAAAAAACCTTTCAACTAAAAAAAACCTATCAACTAAAAAAAACCTTTCAACTAAAAAAAACCTTTCAACTAAAAAAACCTATCAACTAAAAAAAACCGTTCAACAACAAAAAACCTTCAATCAAATTACAGGTAAAATCCAGGATGGGCAACACCCCAGTAATATATGTCCCCAGCCATCGCAGTTATGCTGACTTCATCCTCATGTCCTATGTCTTATTCTTCTACGACATAGAGATTCCCGCCATTGCGGCAGGAATGGATTTTCACGCCATGTGGGGCATGGGAACGATGCTGCGAGACACGGGAGCCTTCTTTATGAGGCGGTCATACAATGACGATATGTTATATTGGGAAATTTTCAAGCAATATGTCTTTCAATTGGTCACGAAAGGGGAGAACGGAATCGAGTTCTTCATTGAAGGGACTAGAAGTCGCAGCAATAAGTCACTTGTGCCAAAATATGGGTTGCTTTCTATGATACTTAAAGCTTACTTTAGCGCTGAGGTCGCGGATATTTTGTTCTGCCCTGTTAATATTACTTACGATAAGGTTTTGGAGGAGAAATTGTTTGCTTTTGAATTGCTTGGGGTGCCCAAACCTAAGGAATCTACTTCGGTAAGTTAAACATGTCATTTTAAAATAAGTTAAATATCACTTATGACAAGAAAAAATTAGAGAAAAAAAATTCGAAGAAAAACAATTTAAAAAAAAAATTTTTTAATTAAAAAAAACTCAAAAATTTTTTTTAAGAAATTTTAAAAAAATTCGAAAAAAAATCAAAAAAGAAAAGTAGAGCTTGTTTTAAAATAAATTCAAAAGAAAATTCGAAAAAAAATTCTTAAAAGAGAAATAGAACTTGTTTTAAAATAAATATAGAGATTGTTTTAAAATACAAGAAAGATTACACTATAAAATTCTTACAGGGCTTCTTCAAATCCTTAAGCATAATAAAGGAAAACTACGGAAACTTTTACATGGACTTTGGTGACCCGATTTCCGTACGAGAATTCTTCGGCAGTAAAGTCGATCGCTCATTTCACAACATGATGCCGAATCATATGCAAACATCAACCGTAACCGAAAAGACCCTCACATCGGCTTTAGCGAACAAAATAGTGCACACTCAACAAAAATTGTGCGTCATTACCACATTCAATTTGATAGCGATTATCTCCTCGTATTACCTACTTTTGAAACAAAAACTATCCTTTGAGACATTATTAAAAGAAGTCTCATGGTTACGAGGAGTTATGCAAGAGTTCGGATCGTTAGTTGAGTCGAAGCACGGTCTCGAGAAAGACATTTTACAAAGCTTAAAGGTCCATAATAATATTATTTATGTGGATGATGAAAGGAACGTTCAGATGAGGCACAATAATATAGTTTTCGATAAGGCTAATCGATCTAAATTAAAAGGGCATGAGCTTTGTGAGGAAACGATGACATTGGCTGTACCGTTTGTCATGCTGGAGTTATATGTAAATCCCGTTTTTCATTACATTATTAATGTGACTTACATAACGACAATCGTTGCTTGTGTGGAATTGGGGGATATTCAAACAGGTATTAATGTTTATTTTATTAATGTTTATGTTGTTAATCTAATACTTATATATTATTAATATTTATATTAATATTTATATTATTAATATTTATATTAATTATATTTATATTATTAATATTTACATTATTAATATTTATATTATTAATATATATATATTAATTATATTTATATTTTCATCTTTACATTATTAATGTTTGTAGTATTAATGTAAATGTAGTAATAATTAATACATTATACATTTTCCTATTATTACACCTGATAGTTACTACACATTTCATTACAATTAAATTTTTAATTAAAAAATAGTTATGATTCATACTAATTCCTGTACATATTTCGTATTCTACCATATTTACATGAAACTGAACAGTAAAAGCAAACTTTTTGTTTTCAGATTACATTTACGATCAATTCCATTTTCTTAGGTTACTTATGTCAAAAGATTTTGTATGTACAGATGCGAGGGAGCAACTGGTTCGTGGCTTTTATCTTACAATCTTTTGTTCTTAAAAACCACTTAGTTTTGTTTTGTGTTCGTAGTATGTAGTAACTTTAAATTTTAGTTGTTCTATTCACTTGCAATAATACTCTTTTACAATATCTTTCTTTTTCAAATGATTATATAATTTTGTGTTTCAGTGTTCAGTTAGTATATTTACTGACATTATAATAATAATATAATACGTATTTTTTAGGAATTTGACGAATCAATGGCTTTTGTGCAAAAAACCAAATTACTTAAATGCACAAATTTCGGCTCGTTTGAGCTCGGCAGCAATAGAAAACTCATCGAGTTGCTTAATTTTCTTCTAGAGCCTTATATACTCACATATATTTTTGTACTTACTGTTTTGAGTGAAGTAAGTATTTATAATGTTTAAGTATTTATAATGTTCATGTATTTATAATGTTCAAGTATTTATAATGTTCAAGTATTTATAATGTTCAAGTATTTATAATGTTCAAGAATTTATAATGTTCAAGAATTTGTAATGTTCAAATATTTATAATGTTTAAGTATTTATTACACAGTTTAAAATTGCATCGTGTAAAATGGAAAACGTATTTGTTAATAATTATGTTTTGTTTCAGCTTGGAGATGAAGTTTGCGAAGAAAAGATGATATTCATTCGAACACAAGCGAAAATTGAAAAAATCTTATTGCAAGGAGAAGACGTGATACACCCTTACAGCTTGAGTTTGGATACTATAGCGAACTGTCTGCAAAGTTTGTTATTTTTGGAAGCGATCGCTAAAGTTAAGAAAGATGACGCTTATGTCTACAAGGTTAATATACAAGTATTAGCTACTATCATGTCTGAAATGGGTGAGTATGTTGTTATTTTTACCCAGAATATATTTAAAAATAATTAATATATAAATATTTATGACATAAATATATAAATAATTTATACATATAAACAATTAATTCATAAAACACATCATAAAATTGAATATAAAAAAAATTAAAATATCGTTTCATTTCAGAAAAATATTCCAGGAACATCAAAGACGAGAAAAGCGAGCCGTTTCTAAAGAACAAACTCTAAGTACGGTCTTTCTACCCCGATAATTTATTATTTATTTTTAAAGTATTATTAGAACAAAGTATTCAGAGTTAGTATTAAATCAGAACTGGAGTTGACGGTGTTCATTTTTGGAGTTACCATTGATGTCGTACCATTTTCTAATTTGTTATACACATATTTGCCATGGTTGTGTGTTGTTTTATTAAAATAAACTTATTTATTGAATTAGTCTCTATGTTACTCAGTGTTTAAAACAAAATTAAATGAACTTGTGTCCAATTGGATTAATATTATAGACTGTGTTAAAATATTCACTTTCTTGTAGGAAACTAATAATGTTAACACTAATTAACAATTTGTTCCGATACCACCAAAAATCACTTATCAATACAATTCAGATGTCGTCTGTACATCGTTTATTTTTTAAAAAATGTTTCAATTGGGCAGGTATGTCTATTTTTTTTTTTAAGAAATAAGCATAAAATGACATTTTGATTCATAATTATAATTACCCTAACATATAATTATAATGACACCAAGATATAATTGTAATTACACCAAGATATAATTATAATTACACCAATATATAAGTATAATGACACCAAGATATAATTATAATTACACCAATATATAAGTATAATGACACCAAGATATAATTACACCAAGATATAATTATAATTACACCAATAAATAAGTATAATGACACCAAGATATAATTATAATTACACCAAAATAAAATTATAATTGCACTATAAATTTTTCACTGACTTTGCAAACTCATTTTTCAAAGTGACAGAAAGTGCGGCAAAATTCAAATTTGGTGCTAAATCGAGAAGTAGTGCAAACTGTCGCCCACTAAACAGCAAAAATCCCAGTATTCCTAACCGAATGGCTTGATAGGTAATTTGAAGTAAAACGGTGTAAATATAAGATTTATTTTTGTACAAAAATGAACGCGGAAGGCAAAGAAAAGTCGGAAGTTTCCCTGGAAAACGTCGAGAAGGCCGAGAAATGCAAGGCAGAGGCGAATGAGTGTTTTAAAAGTGAGTCCTTTTACCAATAGGTTTTGTCAATTTTTATAGTAATTATGGTCTAAATTGTGCAATTTGCGGTAACATCTCCTTGTTTTCGTGATTTTTGCGTTACTTGACATGGATAATTTCGTTAATTTCCCGATTAAAAATTAACTGTGTAAAAGTGACATAACCTAAAATCATTATTTAGGGATATGTCAATTTTGTTCAATATGTTGTATCTTGAATGTATTGGTTCTATGTGCATAGTGATTGGTTGGGCTCTTGCAATTCAAAATTCAAGTAGGGTGCTTTGCTTTTCATTGTATTTTAAGCCAGCATTATTGATTTGAAAATATTAATTAAATTTATATTTAAAAAAAATTGATTGATTAAAAAAATTAATTGATTAAAAAAAATAATTGATTAAACAAATTGATTGATTAAAAAAATTAATTGATTAAAAAATTGATTGATTAATAAAAAATGATTGATTAAAAAAAATTGATTGATTAAAAAAATTAAATTAAATAAAAAAAATAATAGAAATAATTTTAATAATGTAGCACTTTGATAAGACAATATTTATTTATCTGTTATAATTTACGTTCTACTTAAATGTTTATGTTATGTGTATGACTCATTTATCTTATTAGTATCTAGTATAATAAATACACAGTAGCATTGAATATGTTATTATTTATATTATTTATTTAAGTGTCCATTTAAGGATACCAACGATAGTAGAAAGAGATATACAGAGTGAACAAAAACATGTGGTTTCTTAATTGATTTTTTCTTTCTTATCTTAAGAACAAATCAAGAAAAGTTTTCCTTATTTGATATGACTTATTTATTTTATGTGTTCAGTTATATTCATTTAATTAGTAGACAATCTATTGTAAAGTAAAAGCTGTAATGTGGTTTCTAATAATTATATTTATATTAAATATTAATATTATCTATTAAATATTAATATTAACTATTAAATATTAATATTAACTATTAATATAATCATTAATTTTTTTATTTGATAATTCACCAATTTTAATATTGCTTAATGTTCTCTTGACATTTAGTTATATTTTTTTATTATTTATCTTGGGTATTTGTAATATCTCTATAGTACATAAATAAATCAAGAAAACTCAATAAACTAAATATTATTAAAGACCAGAAAACCTATTATTCAAATTTTGATAAATCCGTATCGTAAATTAAAATTTACATTAGAAATCAAAATAACTATAAAATAAATTTTGTGTATGAGTTTAATTTTAAAAAAAATTTAGATAATGAAATGAAGTATTTTTTTTAAGTCCTTTTTTTAATTTGCTTATTTTTTCTCTGGAATTTGTTCCAATAATACCATACCATAACGAAAATAAAATGTTTATTATCCGGACAGTTCATAAATTTTTTTCAAGTATTTTTTCTTTTAAAGTAAATTTTTCTAAGTGTTATTTTTTGTCTTCAGAACAAGACTATGAATCCTCGATCGAATTATACACACAAGCAATAGAACACAACCCTACAGTAGCCATCTATTATGGGAACCGAAGTTTCGCCTACCTCCGAACGGAATGCTTCGGCTACGCCCTCGCAGACGCTTCCAAAGCTATCGAGCTGGATAAAGCTTACCTAAAGGGTTTCTACAGGCGAGCGGCTTCGTACATGTCCCTCGGGAAGTTCAAGGAGGCCCTGCGGGACTTCGAGTATGTGACTAAAGTGAAACCGAACGACAAGGACGCCAAGCTCAAGTTTACGGAGTGCAGCAAAATTGTGCGGAAGATGGCCTTCGAAAAAGCCATTTCCGTGGATGAGACCAAAAAGAATATCGCGGACACCATAAACTTGGACGCTATGACGATCGAGAACGAATACAAGGGTCCCGAATTGGAAGACGGGAAAGTCACGCTCGCCTTCATGAAGGACTTGATGGACCTGTACAAGAAGGAGGGGAAATTGCATAGGAAGTATGCGTATAAGATTTTGCTGGACATTAAAAACTACTTCATGGCGCATCCGAGTTTAATTGATATATCCATTCCCGACGAGAACAAATTCACGGTATGCGGGGACATCCACGGGCAATTTTACGATTTAATGAACATTTTCGAGCTGAACGGCCTACCGTCGCCGACGAACCCTTATCTTTTCAACGGAGACTTCGTGGACCGAGGCTCATTCTCGGTAGAATGCATTTTCACGCTTTTCGGCTTCAAACTGCTGTACCCCGACCACTTCTTCATGTCCCGAGGGAATCACGAGAGCGCCACCATGAACCAAATGTACGGCTTTGAGGGCGAAGTCAAAGCTAAATACACTGCCCAAATGGCGGAACTCTTCACGGAAGTCTACAATTGGCTACCACTAGCACATTGCCTCAATAATAGAGTATTAGTGATGCACGGGGGGTTGTTTTCCAGAGACGATGTGACTTTGGACGAAATCCGAAAAATTGATCGTAATAGGCAGCCGCCCGAGGAAGGGCCTATGTGCGAGCTGCTGTGGTCCGATCCTCAACCACAAAACGGTAGGGCTCCAAGTAAAAGAGGGGTCGGCTGCCAGTTCGGACCGGATGTGACTAGTACATTCTTGGATTTGAACAAGTTGGATTACGTTATCCGGAGTCATGAGGTGAAGAATAACGGATATGAAGTGGCTCACAACGGAAAATGCATTACAGTTTTCTCAGCACCTAATTACTGGTTAGTAGAGATTATATTTTTATATAAATACATATTTATATAAATACATATTTATATAAATACATATTTATATAAATATATATTTATATAAATACATATTTATATAAATACATATTTATATAAATATATATTTATATAAATACATATTTATATAAATACATACTTATATAAATACATATTTATATAAATATATATTTAAATAAATATATATTTGTACAATAATATATATTTGTATAATAATATAATAATATATCTGCTATAAAATGAAAACTTAATAATTCGTATTAATTACAGTGATACCATGGGCAATAAAGGGGCATTTATTACATTAAAAGGAAAAGACATGATACCAAATTATACAACTTATGAGGCTGTGGTAAGTAAAGCTAGTTATTTAAATATATAATATTGTTCGTTTCAAATTTTAAAATTAATTAATTTTGTATTTTAGCCCCACCCGAACGTGAAACCGATGGCGTACGCTAGCGCACTGATGAGTTTAATGTGCTAGTACTAGCTCGACGAGAAGTAGTACCTAAAAATTAGATCAATTTATAAGTTAATTTCTGTTTCCAAATGATTCTTGCTCTTGTTCAGCAGTGCGACCCTTTTGATTGATATTTACGATTGATTCTGACCGCCCGTTTAGTTTGAATTTTTGTTATTTACTTAATACAATACCTAATGTATTTTTGTTGTTTGTTTTTTACCATTTTTTTACGATGAAAACATTCTTTTGTGAACTGGCTAAATAAATGCATTTATTTATTTTAATTTCATTTTCATTTATACTATTATTATTGAAATTTTGATAGTCATCATTAAAATTTTGATACTTATCATTAAAATTTTGATATTTATATTTAAAATTCTGTTATTTATAATATTATTACAACTTATAATATTATTACAACTTATAATATTATTACAATTTATAATATTATTACAACTTATAATATTATTACAACTTATAATATTATTACAATTTATAATATTATTACAATAATGTTATGATATAATTTAATCGTTCTCTCTCATCGGTAAGTAACGACTCTCGATAGGTAGTAATAAATTTATGAATCTAGAGATAACTGCCCTATAAATCACAAATATTTCTTGATACTAAAGTACTTTGTTGATGTGTTTATCTTTTTATATAGAGAGAATGGGGATGATTCAGTGACTTTCTCTTTTAACTATCCACCGACTATTTTAATAATACGGTACCTTGCTGTACTTTGTGAAATAATGTGTATGTTACGATATTGTTAAATATAGCAGAAACCATATCAATATCGTTTGTTTCTCTCATTTTACAATATTAATAACTGTAGATCTATTATTATATATCTTTCATTATTATATATCTTTTATTATTATATATATTTTATTATTATTATATATCTTTTATTATTATATTATTTAAATAGTTATACAATAAGATAGAAAAAAGACTATTGCTGAAATAGAAAAAAGAACTTATTTTTTTAAAAGTTTAAACTGCTCATGAAGAAAATTTTAATATTCAAACATCTGAAATTTTAATTACACAAGTTCATAAATATTTTGTATCAACACCTTTTTTATTACAGATTCCTGTAAAAATCCCGATTGCGCATGCGTCCTTGCGTCAGTTGTCATCAGACTTGTCATGGCGCATGACATTTCGTATTTGCGCGAAAATGTTTTGACGTCGTTGGTTTTGACGTTTATGTGGTTCTCTTAAAAGTAGTTCGTTTTAATTATTTATTTAAAGTATTTTAAGTTTTATGGATTATGTTTTAACTAAAGATTTAAGTTCATTGTTCGGTGTAGTAGAATCTTTAAAGTTTTAATCGATTTAAGAAGATTAATCGTTCAATATTCAATGGTTTGATTCAAGATCATATAACCTCATTGTTTAGTGCATAATTTGTTTATTATTATTGTAATATAGTCCTGCAATGGAAAATTTACCTTTCACACATGAATATAGTTTCAATGATGAAAACGATTTAAATGTAAGCAACAAAATGGAGTTTGAATGTGAATTAACAACTAAAGAAAATCAAAATCCGGGTGATGGCGATAATGAGGTAAGTTTCTTATTTTGTAATAAAAACAGATTTATTATTTTGTAATAAAAACAGATTTATTAGTTTGTAATAAAAACAGAATTATTATTTTGTAATAAAAGCAGAATAATTATTTTGCAATAAAAACAGATTTATTATCTATACTTATAAATGTTGTAATAAAAACAGATTTCTTATTTTCTGTTTCACATAATTTATTTTGTATTTCACATAATTTATTTTCCATTTCACATTACTTATTCTCTGTTTTATTGAGCATAATAAACAATTATTTTCCTTTAAGATTATTATTAACCCTTTCAGTACTGAATTAGTTAGAATGCTTGGACTGAATTATTTTTGAAAATTTAAAAATAGTAATACTTATATCTTTATTATCTTAAATTTATTAATTAGTATAGAAAACGCAAAATCGTCATTTTTTGACAAGATATCGGCGTTTCAAACTCGCGCCATAACGTGCTCGAATACATTCGAGCTCAGTATTGAAAGGGTTAATTAATTGTTCCTTTAATTGACTGGTTATAAATTTAAGAGTTCACAAAAGGAAATTATAAAAAAATAAATTTTAAACTAGGAAAAATATATACCAACGAAAACAGGAAAGGCTCAGTTTGAGTAAAATTAGGTCCTAATTTTAAGAAACTTTAAAATGAAGTTCAAATTTAATTATTTCATCATAGATCTGAAGCCCCCACTACAATAAATTTGTTCTTTTTCTAAATGATTTCCTTACATAACTGTTTTTTTTTTATTTTTCGAGCAAGTTTCAACGTTTTAAACTATAAATTCCTTCTACTTTGTTAACTAGTTATTTTTTTAAATTAAAATAAAATTTAAATATATTTCGCTTTATTTCTGTTTAATTCTGATAAGTAAATCAAACTTCTTTCCACAGAAAACACAACTACATAATGGTACGATTCCTCAAGATCGTCAATCTCCAATCAGTATTTATAAAAAGACATCCCGAGCCAAAAAGAAAAATAATCTTTTCGACAGTGATTCTGAGACTGAATCCACCGAAGGTAGGAATACTTATGCAAGAGTTGGAAGTCGAGCTTATACTGAAGATACTCCGATGAATATATCCGATAAAGAAGACACTATAATAGAAAACGTTTCCAAACCTTCGAAAAAAAAATCTAAAAGAATTGTATTTCAAGTTAGTGATAGTGATTCCGATCAAGAATTTACTACACGAAGTTCAGACGATGACAATGCTCAAGTTAAGGCATCTTTAGTTTCCCAGCTAAATCAACAATCAAATCTGGACAACTTAATTACAAAAAAGAAAAAAGTTAAACGTTCAGTTGCTCTCAAAGATTCTGATTCCGAAGATGAAAATGTCAAAGACAGAAATGTCGAAGACGACAACGTCGTAGACAAAAATGATGAAGATGAAAATGTCGAAGATAAAAATGTCAAAAATAGAAATATCAAAGATAAAAACGTCAAAGATAGAAATGTCAAAGATAAAAATATCAAAGATAAAAATGTCAAAGATAAAAATGACAAAGATAAAAATGTCAAAGATAAAAATGTCAAAGATAAAAATGTCAAATATAAAAATCTTGAAGATAAAAATGTCAAAGATAAAAATGTCAAATATAAAAGTCTCGAAGATAAAAATGTCAAAGACAAAAATATCAAAGATAAAAATGTCGAAGATGTAAATGTTGAAGGCAGGAATGTCAAAAACAAAAAATATAATGAAAAAAATGAGAAAGACGAAAATGGCAAAGATGAAAAAGACAAAGATGAAAGTGACGAAAATGAAAACAACAAAGATGAAAGTGACAAAGATGAAAGTGACAAAGATGAAAACAACAAAGATGAAATCAACAAAGATGAAAACAACAAAGATGAAAACAACAAATATGAAAACAACAAAGATAAAAGTTTCAAAGATGAAAACAACAAATATGAAAACAACAAAGATAAAAGTTTCAAAGATGAAAACAACAAATATGAAAACAACAAAGTTGAAAACGACAAATACGAAAATAAGAAATATGAAAATGACGAAGGCGAAAATGAGAAAGGCGAAAATGTGAAAAGCGAAAATGAGAAAAGCGAAAATGAAAAAGGCAAAAATGAGAAAGGCAAAAATGACAAACAAATAAATGACGAAGATGATTACGATGAAGAGCAAACATTAATAACGCCTCATAACAAAAGTTTCGATGAAAACCTTCAACTTCGAAATAATCAAACCAAATCAGCTTCAGTTTACACTCTCAACAGTAAAGGAGAATTAATTGCCGAGACTTCCGAATATTCAAACCAAAAGGCGAAGTTATCAACTTTGTGTGACTCCGAAAGTTCCGACGAAGATTTTGAAAGAAGAGAAAGAGAATACGAAGTACAGAAAAATGCAAATAATGCAGAAAATGCTTCGGAAGAAGTCAGGAAAGCTCCCAAAGTTTACCGGAAGACTAACAAAAATAAAGAGGAAGGTGAAAAGAAGATGACAGGCAAGCAAACTATGGAGCAGAGAAAGGAAATTCGTTCGGAATCTCAACGGAGAGTTCGAGAAAGCAACGTTTCTCTTCCTTATCACAAACCGAAGGCGAGAACTATACAGGAGTTTTTGCAGAAAAGACCGAAGTTTGCCGATGCTCTTCCGGGGAATATATCTCGGACTAGACCTTCGATAGCTATTAAAATGTGTTCTGCTCAACTGGAGTTAGTTTCGAAAAATATGGAGGAAAGGGAGAAAGCCGTTTTGGAGGAGTTTTATAAGTCTGAAAGCGAGTCTGAAGAAGAAGAAGAAGAAGAGGAGACGAAAACAGAATTAAACGAGACGAAAACGGAATTAAACGAAACAAAAGCAGAATTAAACGAAACAAAAACAGAATTAAACGAAACAAAAGTGACATTAAACGAAACAAAAGCGGAATTAAAGAAAATGGAACAGGGAGAATCAAATAATGAATCAGAAATACCGGAAGATGAAATAATGGCTTTAGATAAAGGTGTTAATAAAGAATCTGCGGAAATTGCAAAAGAAGTTGAACAAAAAGTGGGTGAGATAAGTAACGAAGAAATAAAAGAATCTGAAGATAGAATTAAAGATTCTGGTAATCAATGTCCATCTGAAGATTCCATACAGGGTAACGTTATTTCTCATTCAGAATTGTTAAAGGAAAACAAAATAGGTTATACAGAAGAATTGATTAAAAGCAAAACCTGTTCTATGGATTTTGAATTTAGTTTAACGGAAATGGATGTAAGTGACGATACTCAAAAAATGGACTCGGCATTGGACAGGTCTTCGGAGGAAATGAATAACTTACAAGATGATGAATATATGAAAGCAAATAACTTACAAGATGATGAATATATGAAAGCAAATAACTTACAAGATGATGAATATATGAAAGCAAATAATTTACAAGATGATGAATATATCAAGACGAACAACTTACAAAATGATGAATATATGAAGACAAATAATGAAGAAAATTTAAAATCAATTAAAGACAATGTGCAAAAATCTTCAGAACCGTTAAAAGGAACTCCAAGAAGCAAAGAAATGAACGAAGAACAAGTTGAAAAGAGTAGTGATGAAATTAGGTTGGAAATGTTGCTTAAAAAGTACAATTTTCCATCTGTAGCTGAAATGGATTTAGACGATGAATTAGCTTCAACTAATGATGAACTAGCTTCAACTAATGATGAATTAGCCTCAACTAATGATGAATTAGCCTCAACTAATGATGAATTAGCTACAACTAATGATGAATTAGCCTCAACTAATGATGAGTTAGCTTCAACTAAAGACGAGTTAGCTTCAAATAATGATGAAGTGAGTCGAGAGAAACAAAAGGAGATAAATTCAGAACATCAAACGAAATTAAAGAGTCGATTAGAATTAACCAACGAATTAAAATTAACAAACGAATTAAAATTAACCAAATTGGAACAATTAAAAAAACAACTTGGCAACACAAAACCTCGACTTAGTGGAGGTCCTGATCAAGTAATAGACCTCGAAGAAGATCTACCAAAACCTAGTCCTGTATCACAGTTAATGGACAGGTTCATAAAGCACACTTCCATCAAAACCGTTCACAAAAACAAAGTTCATTTAAACGTTATAAGTGTAGAAGGCGGTGAAATTCACAAAGAAACCGTAGCTATAAATGTCGACCCTGATGATAACCCCATATTGCATGAGAAACCCGGGGCAAAGTTGTTGAAATTGAAAAATGAACTTGAAAACCATATGGCTCAGAAAAGGTCAAAGTTATGGCTTAAGAAAAAGCAGATGGATGATGAGGATAAAACTTATGATAGTGAAAGGTCGGATTGTGGAGCCGATGATATGTTAGATGATGATATTTTGGATGACGAAGAAGAAGAGATGGAACTGACTGACTCGGAGAATTCAGAAGAGGAAGAATGTGAAGAAATGTGTGTTGAGGAGAAAAAATCGAAGAAACCAAAATCGGCTTTTATAGATGAAGAAGCTGAAGAGGACGAAGCCGATGTTGAAGCTGATGATGAAGCTGAGGATGATAATGCTGATGATGATAATGATGCTGATGAAGACGATAAAGTAGATGAAGTTGATAAAGCAAATGAAGATAATAAATCAAATGGTAATAAATCAAATGGTAATAAATTAAATGCTAATAAATCAAATGGTAATAAATCAAATTGTAATAAAACAAATGGTAATAAATCAAATAAACGTGATACAACAGATAAAGATGATAAATCCGATGAAGATGGCAGAGCAGTTCAAGATTATAAAACAGATGAAGATGATGATAAAGAAGTGAATGACGACGAGCATCAAACATTAACGATCTCTACGAAAACTAATTCTACAGAAAAACAAGATAACGAAATTGAAGATGAATCAAATGCAACTATAAAGAAACCGTTAAGAAGGATAATAAAACCATTCGATGATTCCGATGATGATGAAAGTTCCAGGCATTCTAGCATTCCCGACAAAAATTTCGATTCAAGAGGATCATGGGATGACGATGACATGTTACCCCCAAATTTACCCGCAGACCGGACTCCTAGAAGAGAGTTAACCCAAGCTAGACCGGATCTAAGCTTTTTAACCCCCATCGGGAACTTGACGGGATTACAAGGGTCACATTCGGCATCAAAATTCCTCCACGAATCGCCAATAATTTCGCCGCTTATTCCTCTGCCCCCTGAACCTTCGCCATTACGAAATCTGAGGCCTATGAGCCTTCAGAAGAATTTATTTGCCGATCGAGACGAACTTTCCGAAACTCAGCATCTGGAGGAACTATCGGAAATTTGTTCCGGGAAATTTCCAGATTCTCAAATGGAAAAAACACATAATAGAAATTTGGGAAATTTTATTGAAGCTTCGCAAGCTACTAGCCAGGATTTGCTTGATATTTGTTCTGGAAGCTTTACACCTTCTTGTAATGGAGCTGTTTCTCTATCTCAATTAAGTGTAGAATTTCAACCAAATGTAGAATTTCAGTCACTGTTAAGAACTGATTATAGTGATAATGATAATGTTAATAGTAATGGTAATAGCAATTGTAATAGTAATGGCTATAGTACTAGTAACAGTAATAGCAATAGTAATAGCAATATTAATAACAATAGTAATAACAACAGTAATAACAACAGTAATATCAACAGTAATAACAACAGTAATAACAACAGTAATATCAACAGTAATAACAACAGTAATAACAATAGTAATATTAATAGTAATGACAACAATAATAGCAATAGTAATTCCACCAATAATACTAATAAACAAATCGATTACGTTAATACCCAATATCTGAGTAATGAAATTAAATCCCTAGAAGGCGAGAACGAGGATAGGTTGATAACTCAATTATTAGATGAAGAAGAAATGTTGAATTTCAAAAAGAAATTCGAATCGCCTCCAAAAAATACATTTACTGAAAAATACGAAAGTGCTTCACAATACATTGGTAGAGTTTTCTACGATTCAGAAGATGAAGAAAATCAATCGGAAAATCTGCAGCAAAAGTCGCAAAAAAGGAAAGCTAAAATAGTCGACTCTGATGACGAAGAAGACCGTTTAGATGAAAAAACTGGTGCAAATGAATATTATTCGGAAAGTGAAAACGATTCTGATAAGGAAGAAAATGATGATGAAGAAATTAGATTACACGATGTCGACATGGATAGTGAGGACGAGTTGGCTCAACGTTTAGGGGAAGGTATCGGCTATGATTCTGAGGAAAACGAAATAGAGATTAACGACAAAGCCAAACCTAAGGAAACATTGAAAGTTGGAGATTTCTTTGAAAATGAAGCCGAACTAACTGAGTCGGAATGGGGTAGTGCCGATGAGGATGAGAGAGACGCCGATGTGTTCGAAGCGGAATTAGGAGACAATGACCACTTTGATCAAAGGAAGATTCGGAGCGATTTGGAAAAAATTCATATGTGAGTAATTTAATTTAATTAGAAATATAAAAGTATTGTAAAATAAATATAAAACAGTATTTTCGTTTGTAGAATATATAGAAGGTGCTATAATAATAATAATAATATAAACATCCCTTATTCGATAGTTTAATAATTTAAAAAACATTTCACTTGCTTATTACAAATTTGTTCACTCTATCAAATAGGCGTCAAGTCTTAGACCAGGATAACCGAGAAGTGAAGATTCTGCAAGAACTATTATTGGAAGATGGGGAATTACACGGATCAGGCAGACAAAGACAGTTCAAGTGGAGGAATATCGATTCTGTGGGGAACGATTTGGAGGAAAAGAAGAACGATGAGGGAGACATTTTCTTTGATGAAGGCGAAAGCGAGGAGCAATGGAGAAAGCAGAGGCATGAACGGGAGTTATTCTTGAAAAAGCAACAAGAAACGTCAGGCCATGCCGATGAAGATGGCTTGTCCAGCTTAAATTCTAGTCAGGTTTTAAAATTGGGACAAAAGGCAATGATACGGAATTCGAATTCACAAAACGCCTTATCTAGTGAGAAACTGAAATTACCTAGCAGGAATAATAACAGCACTAGCCCAGACGTTAAGTTACCTTATTCGTTAAAGGTTTGTATTATGTTTATTTGATTTACATAGGAATTTTATTTCATTTTGTATTAATATGGAATTCTAAACATTGATTTTCTTTTTATAGCACAAGAGAGGTTCGTTCCTAACAAGGAACGATAAAGTATTACAAAGGCTTGCCGAATTCTCAACAAAGATTGCCGAGAGCAATGTCGTCGGAGCTTCTAAGAATTCTAGAAACTTTGTTTTCCAGACTGTTAGCAGCGTTAGCCTGGAATCTGAGGCTACGGTTTTAAAATTTGTAAGTACTTGGGCAATTAAAATCTTTTTGTTAAAATAAAATACAAAATAGAATAATTATTTTTTTAAATATTTATTATTTCTTGACTCACTATATATTATTATATTTTTTATTCTTGGGTATTTAGAGTCTTAACTTTTTTGTTTTCAAAATATTTATTTCTGGACGTTGCGCCTTTATTATTTAGGCATCATCAGGATACAAAATATATTATAATAAAATTAAAAACTAAAACTTAACTATAAGTATATCAAAACAGAAATAATAATTAAAACCAAAATTGATAAAATATACAACCCACATAAAATCAAAGAAAATATAATAACTGATAATATTAACCAAAACGCTTACGTTACCTTACCATACATAAAGTCTCTTACCAATAATATTAAACAAAAAATTAAAAAATACAATATTAAAGTTGTTAGTATTAATCAGAA
>JAWQRP010001325.1:0-19745 GCA_033557875.1 Quadriops clusia | reverse complement strand
ATTTTATATTATTTTATTTAATATTATTTTATCTTATATTATTTTATTTAATATTATTTTATTTAATATTATTTTATTTTATATTATTTTATTTAATATTATTTTATTTAATATTATTTTATTTTATATTATTTTATTTTATATAATTTTATTTTATATTATTTTATTTAATATTATTTTATGTATCTAAATTGTACTAAATCAATTAATTGTATTAAACCTCACCTTTAGTCGTCATAGCATAGGCAGTTTCACTATCCTTTAAGTGCGAAGTCAAATGCAAGCTTTCTAAACCACGGCAGACGCTAATGATCTTCAAGGTTTCGTCATCGGGCATCATGGTAGTTAGGTTGATATGTTTAATGGTAGGATTGCATAAGGCACTCAGGATCACATTTAAATCCATGTTTCTCCAGAATCGGGGTGAAACTGTAACTAGTCGAAGCATTCGGCTCTTTAGATGAAACGGTAACACTTCTATGTAGCTACGGTATCCATTGTTGAAGTATAAGGCAAAATTTGCTACGATTGTTCTGATGCTTCTGGAAACGAAAACAATTAAACAATTAAAACAATGAAATTACTACAAATATCAACTTCAACATAATTACATCAACATATCAAGTACAACATATCAACTACAACATATCAACTACAGCATATCAACTACAACATATCAACTACAACATATTGCATCAACTATAACATATTGCATCAACTACAACATATTGCGTCAACTACAACATTTTACATCAATTACAACATATTCCATGTTATGTTAAGTTATGACAATAATTTAAACTCAATTTGACACTTCTAAAAGAAACTGTCAAATTCCAAAGTTGGCTATGGATGAGTCAAAAGCTTTGCAAAAGTAACAAAAGAGAGTCACTGCAGTGGCCATGATTGTTTTCTCGGGACAATTTTTTTCATTTTAAGACAATTTTTTTCATTTTAAAACAATTCTTTTCATTTTTAGACAATTTTTGTAAAAAAAAGTGAGGTAGTATGCGGATTTCTGTTCGAATGTCCTATTTGCAACCCCTAGTTAACTTGGTAAGTAATATTTCCTTTCTTCCAATTAAAATAATATTGCGGCAAGAATTTTGTGTTGCGGCAAGAATTTTGTGTTACGACATGTTAATCACATATGCTATTGTCGAGTCAGAAAAGGATAAACTTATGTGAATACAAACGAGTTAAACAAAGAATGAAGTTCGTCATTCTATTTTTCATTTTAACATATTTAACGTTCTCATAGCAATTTTCTGCTATTTTTATATATCTTGGTAATATTGTGTCCGTTGTTTTAATCAAAGAAAACTAGACATTGCTAGGTTCCATATACTTCATTAATTGTTTCAAGCAGAATAAGTTCTATTTAACGTTCAACTAATTTTAATACCCTTAACATTATTATAAGTTATTAAATGTTGTATCTTGAGATTTAGTCCGAAATAAAAAGACGTCAATGTTCCATGGCTTTTATTTATCTAACGCGTTTCGTGGGTCGTGCCCACTTCTTCAGAGATATGTATGTATAACATGTTAAAACTTTAAAATATTAATGATAAATGTGTTTTAAAGTTTTAACATGTTATACATACATATCTCTGAAGAAGTGGGCACGACCCACGAAACACGTTAGATAAATAAAAGCCATGGAACATTGACGTCTTTTTATTTCAGACTAAATCCCAAGATACAACATTTAATATAAATTGAGTCCAAGAAAATTATATCAATCATTATTATAAGTTCGAATAGAATGCTCTTAATCCCGTTCTTGATACAATTGTTAAACAGGTTCTTGGGTATGGGACTTGTAAATAAAAATTCCTTTATGACTTTTAAAATCAAAAATCCCGAAAGAAAAAATGACTCATGTAATTTATAAAATACCATGCAATGAATGCCATAGTATCTATATAGGCCAAACTAAAAGATATCTACAAACTAGATTAGAAGAACATAGAAAAAGCATATTTAAAGACACCAAGGAACAGACAGCGTTGAGAAAACATAGCTATGATACGGGCCATTTTTTTGGTTATTGCAACACGGAAATCTTAGATAAGGAACCCAATCTTAAAAAACCTTTACTTAAAGAAATGATCTACATTAAAAAAGACAGAAATACAGTTAATGACAGAACAGACATAGAACAATTGAGTAACATATACAATAGAGTAATCAACAAGCTAAACCAGGACAACATATAAACAAAAATAATTTCTAATGTACATATGCGAAAGAGATATGTAAATTATAGAACGTAGTTGTGCCATAACGAATCCAGTTGACTCATCATATTCAAGTGAGGTGCATTCATAGGAAAGTAACTATAGATGTTAATGTATTGATCAGTTTTAACATGTAATCTTTTACGATAATGTTGATAGTGATGGTTTTTTATAACCTTTAGTAACAAATGCTTGACTAAACATAACTTGTGTATATTTGACCAACATTGTTTTAAAGAAATGTTTTATTAATGTGTTTATATTGTACTGTTTCCGCAGAGATAAAGGCCAAAATATAAGAGCCGAAACGTCATTAAGGAATTTTTATTTAAGTCCCATACCCAAGAACCTGTTTAACAATTATTATAAGTATTTTAAAATTATTTATTATTTTATTAAACCAAGTAATTTTATATTTATAAAATATTCATAATTCTAAGCAGTAATCAGCTGTGAATTGTATAAAGTAAAAAAATGTAGAATTATAACTGCCCATATTAAAACTTAATTTCCAAATATACCCACATCATTGAATAATGGCCACATATAATAAAAGACCCCACATAATTAAAATCCACATATAATAAAAGGCCACATATAATAAAAGGCCACATATGTATAATAAAATTATCAAATTCCATAGGTGGCCATGGACGAATAAAAATGCTTTATGAAAATGACAGCCAGCAACCATGATTGTTTACTAGTCAAACCAAATTTTTTAATTTTGAGAAAACTAATGAAAAACGAGAGAAACCAGACTGATATCTGTTCAAATGTTCTATTTGCAACCTGCAGTTTACTTGGTAAGCAATATTTCCCTTCTTTCGTTTAAAATATTTGTGCATTAAGCACTTTGTGTTATGACATATACTATTGTTGAGACAGAAAAGGATAAACTTATTCAAATACAAATGAGTTAAACAAAGAATGAAGCGTAGTTACTCGAGTATTTTGTTTAATTAAGTTGGTCAATGCAGTTTTTCTTTTATTGATTCATCGGTTTATCATTAATCTTCTTTCCGCTAATCCTTTTAATACCTCACGTGAAGTGCAGAATATGCCTTTGTTTAGATCCATCTACTTATACGCTATTTATCCATATTTTCGATTATTTCCAATCCATAGCTATCTGGTTTATATCTTCTGTACTTTTTCCTCTCTTGTTTCTTCAATTCTTCTTTTCCATGTTAATCGTGACTATTTTCATTTTTAATTTTATATCTGTAGACTTTCTGAGCATTTCTTTAGACGAGAAAGCGAGTTTGTCATTCCGTTTTTTGTTGTAGCACACCAAGTTGACGTTCTCATTGAATTTTTGTAAAGTTTCTATATCCTATTTGAATTTTTTGTGCTTTTTTTCAAATATGTAAATGAAAACTAAATATTGATAACTTCCGTCTGCTGCAGTTTTCTACATTAGTTCTATAGTAGTTATTTTAAACAGAATAAATTCTATTTAATGTTCGATACGTTTTCACACCCTGAACATTTTTTATTATTTTTTTTAACCAAACAGTTTTATATTTGAAAAATATTCATAATCCTAAGCGGTAAGTCAATTGCAAAGTTTTTTAAAGTAAAAAAAAAAGACGTTGGTATTATGATTACCATTTTAAAATTTAATTTAAAATTTCTAATAGTCTGTTATATTAAAAAAAGTACAATTATGATAAAAAAATAGTCAATTAGAATAAAAAAAGTTAATTATAATAAAAAAAGTCAATTGTAATAAAAAAAGTCAATTATAATAAAAAAATAGTCAATTACAATAAAAAAAGTTAATTATAATAAAAAAAGTCAATTATAATAAAAAAAAAGTCAATTATAATAAAAAAATAGTCAATTACAATAAAAAAAGTCAATTAATAATAAAAAAAGTCAATTATAATAAAAAAATAGTCAATTATAATAAAATAATAGTCAATTACAATAAAAAAATAGTCAATTATAATAAAGTTATCAAATCCCACAGTTAGCCATGGACGAATAAAAATTCTTTACAAAAGTGACAGCCAGCAGCCATGATTGTTGTCTTGTCAAACTAATTTTTTTAATTATGAGAAAACTTATGCAAAAACATAAGTAAGAAGCCTGATATCCGTTCGAATGTTCTATTTACAACTTCCAGTTTACTTGGTAAGCAATATTTCTCTTCTTCCTTTTAAAATATTTGTATATTAAGCACTTTATGTTTATCTCATTATTGCCATATAACATTGTTGATATAGACAGGGATAGACTTATGCGAGAACAAATGTGCAAGACAAAAGCGAAACCACATATAAACAAAACACAGTTAGCTATGTGTATTAATTAGTATTTTTCAAAGTGATTTTCTCTTTTAATTGCTTCATCGATTTATCATTAATCTTGGTGGACTCTCTCAATTAATCTTCCTTTTTATTATTCTCTGATGTTTCTTTGACGTTTCTGTTTGTAGTAGGTATTTTTACATTAACTCGCTATTTTCCGAGTCGAAGGAAATTTCAAATTGCCCTATTATTATCGCTATTGCTCTGGCATCCTTTTGATTATTATTTAAAAAAAAATTATATAAATGTAAATGAAATATGTAAAATTAATTTCTTATGGCATGATAATTAACTTACCAAGAAAACAAGTGCAACAATATTTCTAATTATTGCAGTGCATAATAGGTTAAAGCTAGTTACATCAAACATTCAATACAATGACGGCTAGCCACAATGACCATCAAAAGATTAAATATTAAAGAAAACATATTTTCTGATCTATCGCCTTAATTGCATTATAATGCAAAACTATTGTCTGTAACGTTACGTAAACTATATATAGTTATACACATATACATACTAGCTACATTTTCTTTATATCAATGCAAATAAAATTCCGACTACCACATCTTTTAATTCCCTATAGCAAGTATATTTGACTAGCCATATATTTCTTTAAAATCAATTCAAATATAGGCTGCCTACATATTTTATATGCGAAAGGGACTTACATGGTCATCAGAGAGTCTGTGGCCGATTTAGGATTCATCTCCAGGCTGATTATTAAGATTATCACGAAAATATCGCTACTGTCACCAAAATGTTGCGTTGTTAATTTTAAACCCCGTCAAATTACCATAAATTATGACATATTCCGGGCTACCATGGGAACTTAGGCACGTGTTGGATATGAATTGGACAACAAGTAAACAGAATAATACCACTACATCGACGGGTATACACATTTACGTATTAAATATACGTAATATACACATACACATACGAATTATTTCATATGTATGTGATAAACATAGGAACTGTCAAACGAACGGCTGATTCTGACATTAGCCGAGCGTCATGCAACACTGCACGAATTACACGGAAGTGAACATTTAAATGTGCAGATAAATAAATGGATCCCCTCCTAGTACAGGGTCAGCTGCTGGGTCAGCTCCATATGTCCTCTACATACCTTTTTATTATTTATTCTAATTTATTTAACTACTAAACGAGTTATTCCAAGTTATTCGTACGTCAGTACCTAAGTACTCTAAAGCATTGTATTATTATAATCATTATTGCTTTAGTTAGAACATAATAGATGTATTTTAATTTTTACGAAAATATCGCGTGTCTATGAACCGGTAAAGTTGTATTAAATGAACCGTAAAATTCGTTTGGATTATTACAGTAATTAAATGTGGGTAATTAGGTAAAAGAAATAATTTAAAAGAAGTTTATTATGTACGAACGTTTTTCCTGGTGTATGACATTGGTGAATATCGATCTATATTGAATGTATTATTTTAGGATCTGTGTAAATTACAATAATAATAATAATAATGATAATAATTGATGATAATAATACATAATAATAATGATAATAATAATAGTAATAATAATAATTAAAATTAATAATATGATTAAATAATAATATTATAAAGATAATTAACAATAATATTATATACTATTTAAATATTAATAGTGTAAATAGCAATCCTAGCCATATAGTATTTCGTAACCTTATGATCAAGCCTGTATACATCACTTTCGAGTTGTCAATATCTGCATTATCGGCATTGTCAGCCGCCATCGGATATCCAGTCGTCCTCAGATAGATCGGTATAGAAGAAATCTTTTTCGGTCACGTTTGACATAAATTCCCTGATCCTGCAGCAATTTAAATCTACAAGAAAATCATAAAATATGTCTGATTCCTTCGGAGATTCCTTTAGCACAGACACCCCTATCCAAGGAGGTGACAAAGAATTACAAGAATTCCTTTTGGTCGAAAAGCAAAAAGCTCAATTCAACGCACAGGTGAGGTTATGTTTCAACTTTGGTTATATACTGAAATAATTTGTAAATTTAACTACTTATTGTGAAATTAACATTCATTTGTAATAAGGCTGTGCACAGCTTAACAATTAAGCAAGTTTATTATTGCGAACCTTTAGATAATTTTTTTTTATAAATAAATTTCCGATGTTAAAGTAATCAATTATAGACGATATAAATTACTTTCGTCTTCTTAAAACACACACAAAATATATATGTATGTATTATATAAACATAAATATATAGATAATAATTATATAGATTATATAATAATTATATAGATTATATAATAATTATATAGATTATATAATAATTATATAGATTTACGTATGCTAAATTAACTTATATACAGATTCATGAATTTAACGACTTCTGCTGGGAGAAATGCGTGGACAAACCCGGGAGTAAGCTGGATAGCAAAACGGAAACCTGTCTAACAAACTGCGTGGATCGCTTCATAGACGTCTCGCTCCTCATCACGAATAGATTTGCACAATTGCTGCAGAAGAGCACCGGTGGAATGTGATTATTTAATAAGGTTTAGTTTAACTACGTACCGGGTTGACTATTAGTTTAATTATACACTGGATTGACTATTAGTTTAACTACATACCGGATTGACTAATAGTTTAACTACATACCGGGTTAACTTTTAGTTTAACTGCATACCGGACAGTGCAGACTGATGAAAATGTGGCATCGAATTTCTCCTCGCTACTGATGTTACGTTTTTGTTGCTGATGTACATAAAATTAAAGTTGAATGTTGTGTAAGCAGAGTTGTTTTTATAAACCATTCGGTTTCCATTACCTGCTTTCCAGACGATTGTTAAGCAAATTTTGAAGACATAACAAACTTTGACTGCTTGCAATAGCTCTCATATTATTTTTTATTATTATTATTTATTATTATTATCATTTATTAATATTATCATTTATTATTATTATCATTTATTATTATTATCATCATTTATTATTATTATCATTTATTATTATTATCATTTATTATTATTATCATTAATTATTATCATAACTGCAATAATTTAACCCACAAAAAAAACATCACAAAGCATGTATATTCTTTTATTTTTTAAAGGATTTAAGGGATATTAATACATATATTGAACGCTTTGCTTTAAGAATAAAAGAGTATGTATAGGTATTAGACAATTAACAGAGTGCATATTCACGCAATTATTCAACTTCCAGCTATTTTGTTATGCCTCACAATAAAACCTTAATTCATTAAACGAGCAAGCTTTGTAACAACATTCATCTACGATCCCAGCGCCTCTCCGAAATCTCGAACGAAGAATAGGGATAGCAGACATTTTCGTCTTGAACTGATAAGGCCATCTTTGATATTTATCCGTTGTATCTATTTCGTTATCACTTTCTTCGCCTTGGGTATTCACTGAAATAGAAACACGTACAGTTTTAGTAAAAATTAATGATACATACATAAATAAAAATATACAGAAATAAAAATACATAAATAAAAAGTACAGAAATAAAAATACATAAATAAAAAATACAGAAATAAAAATACATAAATAAAAAATATAGAAATAAAAATACATAAATAAAAAATACAGAAATAAAAATACATAAATAAAAAATACAGAATTAAAAATACAGAAATAAAAATACATAAAATAAAAATACATAAAATAAAAATACAGAAATAAAAATACATAAATAAAAAATACAGAAATAAAAATACATAAATAAAAAATATAGAAATAAAAATACATAAATAAAAAATACACAAATACAAATACGTAAATAAAAAATACACAAATACACATACGTTAATAAAAATTACATCAACAAAAAAACATAAAATTTTTTATAAAATTAAAAAAGGTTAATAATTACTTAAAAGTGGGAGCCTTTTCTTGGCCACATCGGCATATCCTACACCACTACAAACCAAGGATAAAATGTCCCCCAAGTGCCTGCCACAAAGTTTAACCGCTTTATCCCGGTTGTTGTACATTACAGAAAAGTCACATGAAACCGGGTCGAAAAAATATCCGAAAATCGTCAAAAATAAAATCAGCGAAACTCTCCCTTGCATCTGCAATACAAACACGAACGTTAGAATCGATTCTATCAATTTTATTTTATTTTATTTTACTTGTAATACCTATTTGATCAATACGTACTATAATATTATATCCTGAAACGGCGTTGTTTCCGGTAATCTCCTCCTTAGCTACTGACGGCTCATTCAAGGTTTCCTGCTTATATTCTTGAAGATGAAGGGTGGATAGTCCTCTAAATTGACATCTTAATAACACCACCATACATGAACTATGAATAATTATGCAAATTTCAATAGTAAATATTATCCACTCATCAGGTTGGCTCAATCAAAAAGTCGCTTCAACAATATTTATACACACTCGTCCTTTTCACTGGATATTCGGTTACATCGCAGTTTGTGCCGTTTTGCAGAACGTCGTGTAATGCTCTATACTACTATAATGATACTACCAATCTTGATATTACAGCCATCGTGGGATTACAAACGTAATGTAATAATACTCGTGAATAATAAAATTTCCCGCTGATAGCAAGAGTTGGAATCTGGATACATGGTTTATTGTAAAAGTAAATGGTTTATTGTAAAATTAATAACGCAGTCTTGGGTTTTTAATTGTTTTATTTTAACGTAATTAGTGAATAAATTAATAAAAATAAGTACAAAATTAATGTACATGTACATTATAAAACGAATTTTGCGGGCCTTCCTTTCTCGTAAAGTAAAATATCTGAAATAAGATTATACGAGGTTAGCACATAAATTTTGAGGAATTTAAAGTACAAATGTTTATGAAGAGAATATTTACCTCTTTCTTTTTCCAACTTTATTATAATGGCTCCATGCTTTGGTTCTTGCTGTAAAGCTTGGCCTTTTCTCGGTAAATCTCGCTCAAATTTTTTCTACGTGTCCGATGATGCTTTGTCTTAGCTATGCTACTGTGTTTCTAAACCAACGACATCTAAACGTTGACTACATCCTATCGTTTCTTAATGATATCCTTCCCCGCAAATGTCCATCCCTTAATTAAATACTGAAATACTGTACATCTGTTTGTTTACAACCTGCTGCCTTCTAGCAAGGAAAGATTAACTGGTACTTTCTGTTTTTGTTTGGGACTATGATCTTCAACCTGGAATCAAAGTTTTTGTTAGTAGATCGTTTGTAAAGATCGTATATTTAAGAGACTAAATATCGTATATTTAAGAGACTAAAGATCGTATATTTAACAGACTAAAGATCGTATATTTAAGAGACTAAAGCTCTATATTTAAGAGACTAAAGATCGTATATCTAAGAGACTAAAGACTGTATGTTTAAGAGATTAAATATTGTACATTTAAGAGACTAGATCATTTGTTTACGAGCCTCTATCGTCTGCTAAAGAACTATAAAGTTGTTGATAAAAGACTTACTGGTGTTGTCTTTGGGGTCAGCGCAATACAAAAGGAGTTCGTTGTAAGAGCAGGATTTGTAGCAACATTCTTCCACAACACCACGCCTTTCCCTTCTTGATCTTAACATGAATCTTCGGGCAGCAGTTCGGGACATAAAAGGATGTTGAGCGATTTCTTCCTCCTCGATAGCGTTTCTAGATTTCTCCGGTTTGAATAGCGATTCTAAAACGAAAACGGGGCAATTTAGTGTTACATCTACCAGTAAATTCTAATTTAGAAAGAAATTATGTTATACTGTCAAATTTGGCCAACTCATGGGGGACCATGACTTGGGAAAGTGGGCCAAGATTTCAGACATCTCCTCTAAGTGGAGACCAACAGAACTACCCTGTCCTATAATCGAAATTTCGTTGTTAAATGGGAGAAGTGGTTAGGATTTTTTTCGAATTGGCACTTACCTATAGTGGGTACATCACTCGATGATCTTTTATTTCTACCAGTAGCATAAGATCCATTGCAAACCGCGGAAATGATGTTGCCAATTTGTTCGCCGCAGTAGCGGTCTTCTCTATTTGGATATCTTTTTAAGTTGTCTACATTTGGTTTCCCACAAATGATCCATCCCATGGAGAGGGTTAGGGCGTATATGTAGATTATGGTTTTCATCTAAAACAACGGGAAAAATTGCAAAAATTTGTTGAAATATCGGCTAGAAACACATTGTTGCAATATTTAATCACATATGGTTTAATAATGCGGTTTAATAGTGCGATTTAATATTGCTGTTTAATAATGCAGTTTAATATTGCGGTTTAAAATTGGTGTTTAATATTGCTGTTTAATATTGTGGTTTAATATTGCTGTTTAATATTGCTGTTTAATATTGCGGTATAATATTGCGGTTTAAAATTGCTGTTTAATATTGCTGTTTAATATTGTGGTTTAATATTGCGGTTTAATGTTGTGGTTTAATAATTTAGTAATAATGTGGTCTAATGTCCACACTTGAAATTTATTTTTAGATAGTTTGCTTTTCGGTGAACCTTATATAACGGATTCGTAAAATTTGTTTCTTGACCTGTGGTGGCATTTAACTTTTTTAATTAAGTACGAATAATCTAGTGTTTATACAATTTGGTTTTGGTATCTTTTCTAATGGGGGATAAGTGAACAAAAATTGAATTTCAAAGTCACGATGTTTTTTTCGGGGGGCAAAGGGCAAGGTGTATTTACGATCATGAAATATTGTACGCTATTTTATAGAGGGCATTCTATGATAGTTTACCTAACATCATGTAATTTGGTATTGAATTAAATATATTTTGATAAAGATATTATATTAAAGATAATATATTTAAGATGCTATATTAAAGATACTTTATTAAAGATGCTATATTAAAGATACTATATTAAAGATGCTATATTAAAGATACTATATTAAAGATGCTATATTAAAGATACTATATTAAAGATGCTATATTAAAGATACTATATTAAAGATGCTATATTAAAGATACTATATTAACGATGCTATATTAAAGATACTATATTAAAGATACTATATTAAAAATACTATATTAAAAACACTATATTAAAGATGTTATATTAAAGATGTTATGTTAAAGAATTAAGTTATAATTTTTAGTTCGAATTTGATTGTATTCGTTTCATTAGGGGTACTAGTAATAATCTGCCCCGAAAGTTTGTAGGTCAAGGTGCAGGCTTTTGAAATAAACGCACCGATTATCTTTCATGAGGCCGCAATTGTGCAGCGCAAAATTTATTGGATGATAAATAAACAACTTTTCGGCCATCAGGGCGAACTTTAACTCAACATATCGGGCAAAATAAGAAAAGAAAATTGTTTACGTTTCGCCTCTACCGTTTCCAAAAGTTATCTCCTCGCCCTAGCTTTTTACCGAACCAAACACTTTTGATGATTTGTATAAATGAACAAGTAAACTAACGAGAAATGAACTTGTAAACTAACGAGAAATGCAAGTGTGAATGATACGAATGTTTGTAAGTACAATTGTGGGTTAAAAATGATTAAGATTGGTACGTGAGTTAAAGAAATGATACATTTTGGAGCAAACGACCTCTTATAGCCAATTCTTGTAACATCTTATTCAATGGAGTCAGCATCCTCCGGGGTTCATTGTTCTTGATATCAGCGGGTTCAGTATATTCACAATAAGCAATTGAATGGAAGAGAGTGTTTTCAATTGACTTGTTTTGACGTTCATTAAAGTCGACTAGACACAATTTTTGCTAAGGATACCTTTCTGCCTTTTAACTCTGCTCTTGGCCAATTAAACTGTTTTTCGACCAATTATTGGGTAAATTAGGTTGCGGCCAACGGCATCATGAGATTGTCGTTAGTTTTAATTTAGAGAAACTATAAGGCTTTGAGATAATTTTTCTGTTAGTATTAGTAAATAAAATTGTTGGTTCGTTTTCACTTGTAAATATTGTCACTTTCAAGTTCCTTCCTTCTTTTAAGAGTGTTATTTAAATTTTTAAATTAAGTAGAATTTTATTTTAATTTTTAAATTAACTAGAGATTTATTTTAATTTTTAAATTAACTAGAGTTTTATTTTAATTTTTAAATTAACTAGAGTTTTATTTTAATTTTTAAATTAACAAGAGTTTTATTTTAATTTCTAATTTTTCTTTTTCTTTAAATTTTTTCTTTCAATTTTTTGTTGTATTTTTTTTTAATTTTCAGTAGTAATTTGTTTTTCTCTTAATTTGTTTTTCTCTTTATTTGTTTTTCTCTTTATTTGTTTTTCTCTTAATTTGTTTTTCTCTTAATTTGTTTTTCTCTTAATTTGTTTTTCTCTTAATTTGTTTTTCTCTTAATTTGTTTTTATCTTAATTTGTGTTCCATATACGTAATTTGTTTTCATTATAATTAACTTTCTTTATAATCTGATTGACTCATAATCTGACTGACTTATAATTTGTTTTCCTTGGTTTTAATTTGTAATATTATGCACTTGAGTGGTTTTTCTTACTCAACAATAATTGCTCAACTTTGTACGAGTACTTACGTTGTGAATTCTGTGTATTGAACGACGGTGGTAAATCCAAGGTGCACTTATTAGGTTCCTCACGAGAAACTGTAACTGTCATCAAGAGCACTGTACTGAAAGCTCTGCACATTCTCACTTGTAGGCGCACTAAACTTTGGCGGCCTGCAATGCTCCAATAAATACCTTCGAATTTCTACCACTCTTTCTATGTTAACAACTGTGCGTTTATTTTATTCACCCCCACCAAGCCAATTGTCCTCTTCTAGCCTGATAAGTGCAGGCTATTTTTAGTCAAGTTTGTTTATTTACACAGAAATCGCCATCCTTTGGCTCTGTCTAGGAGTCTCGGTGACAACTGTCCACGAACAATCCGCTGAGTTCGCATTCGGTTGAGTCAAAGTGGCGCTTAGAGTTTCACACTCAGTAGCTCGTTGACTTGCAATATCAATTTGGGTCAAAAGTCGTAATTCGTAAAAAATAATAAAAACGGACTTTCTGCGTCTTTTTCGTGGATGCACGTGATTGCGCAAACGAATCCTTTTAACAGCTTAAGTCAGCGACTTAAATAAACTCAACCTTACTTAGCTCAGAATTTAGTAAACAAAACAACTTTATTCTCGAAATTTTTGTTTTTTTTTGCATACAACAAAACAATGCTGGTTTATATTCACTCTAAGGAGGTTAAGGAAAAGAAGCGTGACAACGCAGTCGGCATTGTTGTCTTGTATATGGAAAACACTGATTTAGGTCTTGTTGACTTACTCTTAGATCATCAGCCTTCCATGTGCTTCCTATTTTTGCCATTATTTACTGGGAATGTGCGGTATTATTGTGTTATTCAACTTTGAATGCAAGAAAACAAGGCAGTGCTTGGTGCAACGGGCCTGTGCTTGTCGGGCAGCCAATTAATCGCAATAACGATGTGATAAATTGTGCTACAATTAATTACGAATCGTTCATCTTAACATAACAATTTGTTCAGGATGTCGCGGTTTTGATTGTGTGGGAAATGTACAAAAAAAGTCGGTTTTGTTAAATTATTAGGGCATCAATTATAAAATTTGCAATGAAAATAGGAATCAGCGTAATAAATAAGAATAATTTGGAGTAATAAAAGTAATGAAAAATTATAATGTGAAGTAATGAAAAATAATAATGTGAAGTAATGAAAAATAATAATGTGAAGTAATGAAAAATAATAATGTGAAGTAATGAAAAATAATAATGTGAAGTAATGAAAAATAATAATGTGAATAAAAAATAATAATGTAAAGTAATAAAAAATAATAATGTGAATTAATAGTAATTGAGGAAATATGAAATAACGTTTTTATAAAATATATAATATTTATTAGTTTAATAATATATTTACAAAAGGGATTTTATTAAAATTACTATCACAAGACCATCGCAATGATGATTTCTAATGGCCACGGGAAGAGGGCGTACCATGTATAATATCGCAACATGAAAAAATTAAATGCTCTATACAAGAGAATCACATAATTTATAGGAAGTAATAAATACATAATTAAGATCGCATTAGAACAATTGTAGAAACTGTAATGATAACATTAACAAGATAAATAGGTGTAGTTAAAACCTACATACGCACGTAAATGTCGAGCTGATGCTCAGATTTTGCAATTGTTTTGCAATTCTTTTGCAATACTTTTGCAATACTTTTGCAATTAATTTGCAATACTTTTGCAATTATTTTGCAATTATTTTGCAATTATTTTGCAATACTTTTGCAATTATTGTGCAATATTTTTGCAATTATTTTGCAATACTTTTACAATTATTTTGCAATACTTTTGCAATTATTTTGCAATACTATTGCAATTTGTTGATAAAGTTCAGGGCGTCAGCTCGTCATTTCTTAAGACTTTGCGTTTTCAAAGGAAAACAATACGGAGTTAAATCATTGAAGCTGGTACTTTCAACAATGTTACTGCTATTAAACCTACTCGCTAAAGATATGCGAATTGAATACTAATTATACCCATAATAATTTCATTGACCAATTGCTAGGAAATCGTGTAAAATGATTCAAATTTTGATCCTTCACTTTTGATGGAGGTATTTTTATCGACGTGTCAGATATCACAAGTGATTGATTAAAATTAAATGAAACCTTCGGAACGGTTAAGAGGGACGCGGGCCTCTTAGCCCGTTCGGAAAATTTGCTATCACATTTTCGCATCGCGCTTTTCATTTCCTCGTTGCTTTTATTTCTGCTTGTCGGCGTTTTCCTCCTCCTCTTCGGCACAGTACGAACTCAGCTCGTCGTAGGAACATGGTTTATCACAACATTCGTTGACTACTCCCCTGATGAGTCGCCTCCTAAAGTGTTTCGTTTTCGTGAAGAATTGGGCCGCTTTTTTCGACAAAACTGGGTACTCGTTGGTGTTGGTTTCGTCTATACTTCGCTTCCGATATACTGGAATAAGAAAAGTTACGATAATTATTACATTACTTTCCATTCATCATCATATTTTATTATCTTTATTTAATTGAATTTAATTAGATAATTGAATGAAGATTTTAATTGGAGTTGTTGATTTTGATAATGTTGAGATAGTTATTTAAAGTAGGGTTACTTACGTTTAAGGGCGTTGTAGTTGCCCTTGCACACGTTAGACAATTCTTTGGTAAGGTACATGCCACACAGTTTCTTTAGGACTCCCTTTTGGCTGTCGTCGGCGTTGTTTTGGGCGGAAATGGCTGTGCATACGAATACCAATAAAAGGATAATATGGCGACGTCCCATCTGCAAAAAAATCAACACATAACTTTTGGTTATTGTGCACATACATTAGGTTACGTGAGATTAATTAAATTTTTAAATTACATTTTTATATGAAATTTTTGAATTACATTTTCAGATGAAATTTTTGAATGACATTTTCAGATGAAATTTTTGAATTACATTTTCAGATGAAATTTTTGAATTACATTTTTAGATGAAATTTTGGATTTATATTTTTAGATGTAATTTTTGAATTATATTTTGAGATGAAATATTTGAGCTATATTTTCAAATGAAATCTGCACGTGAAATGTTTAAATTTAAACAGCAGATCAAATTTTAAAGCGCCGTTAGTCATAGCTGGCGCCTCAAATTAGCGGGAAACTCAAATTGTTTGTACCTTTCGTCGTCAATTTTTGGTGAATCGCCAGCGACAAGCTTCGAGGGAAACGCGCGATGAACTTTTGTACACATTCGAAAGTCTGTAGGCGTCTGCTGGAGGCAATATTTTTGCCTTTCGTCCCAACAATAATGGGCCGCACGAGCTAATGGCTAGTTGCACTTCAAAACAACAATCAGGCCGAACTAATAGATCAACTGTCTCACATAGGGTTTATTAACGGCAAAATTATGCGAGGATAACTCAATTGCCCCCCTACTCGCCTTTGGATAAATCTCTCCGTTCTTGTCTTCTCCAACGGTTCATCAATACGGAGGTTTATGGGGAAAAACGGTCTCTCCCTCCTATCCGTTTGCGGCGATAACGATTGTTTACTAAACTGCTCCAGTGGCTGTAATTGGTGATGAGATTTGTTGCTCGGGATGACCCACCTTTGGCTCAAATATTCGGTCATGTTGAAATTCTATCATATGACAGTGTAAATTACGAAAAGTTTGTTATTTTTTGTGCGCATTGCATACCCTGAGCTATTTTTCAGTTTTTTAGAATATTATTTTCACTATTTTTCGTATTATTAGTTCTCGTATTAGTCGTTCTGGTATTGTTAGTTCTCGTATTATTAGTTCTCGTATTATTAGTTCTCATATTATTAGTTCTCGCATTATTATTTCTCGTACTATTAGTTCTCTTATTTTTGATACATTTTAATTTAACACTCGTAATTGTTGTTGTTTGAATTTTATATGTAACTTTGTCGTTAATTGTTTAATTGTTTAATTGTTTATATCAAACTAGTTGTTTAATTACTACCTATTTATTTAATAACGTAGTGGCAAACGTTCAAGGGTTACAACTGCAGCCGTTAGGTTAGTCTGGAACTTCTTTTCCTGGAAGTTAGTCTAACTGTCCAAGAAAAAAGAATGCAATTTATCTATTAGTAGAAGAGGCGATAAGCCCGCGTAAACATAATGTAATTGGGTGCACAGGGTCGATGGATCTTCAGCGACACAAATATGTAAACAACAGCTTCAGCCCGAGGTCTATTTATAGTAAACAGATCAACAAAAATACACCATGTAACTAAAAGCGGTCATCGTAGACTTCGCTCCAGACTGGACCATTGCCTCCGTTCCAGCAGACGCAAGACCGCAAGAATACGAGCAACTAGTACTAGATAACATCTGCCACAATTAATCTGTTTGTTCTCTGTTTATTTACGCTGGGGCAATCAGCTTAAGAGCCACATGCCGTCAAGTTGAAATTCTCAGCTCCAGGCTTTACAATAAAGTTCCACGTGGCTCGTTATATCGTTAGATAACCGCTCAGCAATCAAGCCTCCATTGTCTAGTGCGTTAAGTCTCTTCTACCTACGCGAAAGAGCTTCTGGTGTATTTAACATTTTGACATATTTAACCAGCGTGACACATTTAACAACTCTGGTATTTTCACAATAACAATAACAGTAAAAAGCAATTCTATTAAGTATTTATCACATGAAGAATAGTTTAGACTCCTGTCCAATGTTATAAATTTCTTAATTATAACTGAACCAATTTTTATCCCTTATATCTTATTCTTTGACTCCATATTTATTGTTTGTCTCCCATTCTAGTCTCTTCATTATTTAGTCACATCTCTATTCAACGCTATTCTATTACTAAATATTCTCAATGTGTGTATTTATTTACATTATTTCTTCGATTAGTACACGTACAGCTAAAGAAATATTAAATGTCACGAATTTGCTTTCACGCAGATTCGCAGAGTCAGAGCATTCACAGTCTATCGTAGCCTGTGTTTAAGGCATTTGGGACTGGCATTCTGCATTAAGACGTCCCTAAAGGCAGATGTATTCAATATTGTATCAATAAATATGTAAATAAACGTTTACGTTTAACTGCGAAAGTGCCCGCGCATGAACCATGGCAATGGCTCGGCACCCTGCGCGGATGCTTTACTTACAAGCAAAAAGCACGGCCAGGTAACAAGGGCCGTGGATAGTATAGTCTTGACGCTTGTAACGCAAAGCAGCACTAGTTTTTAATCCGATGGCCGTGGGTTCATTCCCCGGCAGCTACGACTTTATTTAAGGTATTTTTTTAGATGTGTGTTATAATTTACAGATTTATTTCTAATCATATAAACAAATATTGCAGACTATTACATAAAATGATGATGATGATGGGCCAATAATGGCGAGAAACTAGTAACAAATAAAAAATACTAAATAAGGTGTTTCCTTACCCTACCAAATTGCATACACCTTAGTGGACATAATCTAATTATGTAATAATCATTTACAATATTTAATATACTTCGGCAATGTAGTCATTTATTGAAAAATGTAAGGGAAAGCTGTCTAATTGATATGTAGTAATTTTTCTGCAATAGGTATACAGAATTAAAAAGGTGAAGCAGGTAAGAAGTGGCCCTTGGCTAAACAGGTTTGACGCTCTCAGCGTTAGACACGAGGGCTATTTTTTTTCAACCTCCGATCGTGCTGTGAAACTGCCAATGGAGCGGTTTGAGGCAACAATGCGCGGCATACGATTTTGCACTTCTTCAACTATAACCTCAGCCAATTCGAAGCGTTAGACACCATTATGAGTTGAACGGGAGGAATACAAACATGACCACTGCGATAGGTTTTCCCGACAAATGCGAGTTGTGAAATTGCAAATGTTTGAAAAAAATCGTGACTGGAGACAAGACATAGGTTCTATATGACACTTTAGAAATGAAGCAACAGTCACAACAATGGATGCATTCAAATTCACCAAACAAACCCAAAAAAAATCAAAAACTTTCTACTACAGAAAAATTATGGCCACCGCGTTTTGGCACCAAAAAATTGTTCTGCTTGTGGAATTCGGGGAGCCAGAGACCTCCAGAGATCTGTATAAATGCAGAAGGTTATTGTGAAACTTTACCACGGTTGCGTACCAGATGATAAGGTCCAAGACTCCATTACGACCAATCTCAATTCACTGGCGGCAACATGTTATGAAGAGGGTAATGAAAAGCTTGTATACTGGTATGAGTTATACATCAAGTTAAATGGTGATTATAATGAAAAGTATCCAAGGATGTATGCAACTTTTGGTATTACATTTATTTTTTTATTCTCATTAATTTTAATTTTATAGCCCATCGGAAGTTGCAAAAAATAGCCCTAGTATTAAACCGAAAACCGCGGGTTCGTTTCCCGGAAGCTACGACTTTTTTAATGCATTTTCTTATTTTCGTTATAATTTATTTCATAATTAATTATAGACTTATTTCTCATCATATAAACAAATATTTCGGGCTATTAAATATTTAAAATACTTAGTCAAATTTATTTATTTATTATAAAATTATGTAAGGGAAAGACTGTTTCATTTAGATACATATACAGAACATGTATGTAGAACTTTTTCCTTATATTTAATTGAGGTATAACATTTCAAAATTTATTTGAATAATTAATAACAACTCTAATTATGTCTCAATACACATTTTAATGTGCTGACGAATATTCTAACAGAAAGGAATATATTCATTTATGCCCATTTATCA
>JAWQRP010001324.1:0-19759 GCA_033557875.1 Quadriops clusia | reverse complement strand
TTTAATTTTGTTATAATATATTTTGTATCCTGATGATGCCTAAATAATAAAGGCGAAACGTCGAGAAATAAATATTTTGAAAACAAAAAAGTTAAGACTCTAAATACCCAAGAATAAAAAATATAATAATATATAGTGAGTCAAGAAATAATAAATATTTTAAAATTTTCGTTTTTATTTTATCTTTCCTTTTTATTTAATCTTTCGTTTTTATTGCACCTTTCAGTTTTATTTTCTCTTTTGTTTTTATTTTATCTCCCGTTTTTATTCCACCCCCAATTTGCCCGCCCATTCGAAACTCACGTGCAAGAAGAAATTATTACTCCATACGACACTATTCTCGTGCAAAGGAGAAATGCTTGGGCGAAGCATCTGAGCCAAGAAACGAGTGGTAGTTGTCGGAGCAAGGCGCAATAAATAAAGAGGAGTTGAGATAAAGTTTAATGTGGAACCTCAAAAGGAAGTTATTAATTTACTCTCCGCCGGTTGCGAAAGAGGGGACTTATTTTATGTGACATTAAAATGTAGTAGGTGCTTCCACGGCAATAATAATATGTCCCCGTACTCGCGCGCAAAAATCCTCTTTGTTCCTCGGGTACTACCAAGATCGATGTTTATTTAAGTAGGTGAGGCTTTGCAAATGCAGCAATGGAAAATAGGGAACATTAAGTGGAAAAGGGAACAAATTTTTTCACGCACGAAGAATTCTAATATCGTTCCTTCAGAATTTGATATTAAGTCGTTTGGAACGCTTCACGCCACTTTGCATAAAAGTTTTTCTTGTAGAAAGTTCATGTGCCATGTGGTTCTCGACATTACCAAGTAATATTCATTACCAAGTAATTTTCACTACCAAGCAATTTACATTACCAAGTAATTTTCACTAAGGTAATTTTCGCTAAGGTAATTTTCATTACAAGTAATTTTCGCTAAGGTAATTTTCATTACAAGTAATTTTCGCTAAGGTAATTTTCATTACAAGTAATTTTCAATTACATTAATTTTCAATGACATCAATTATTTCGCGAAACCTTATTCGAAAGGTAACCTTAAGTGTTCAATTGAAATTGTGAAAAACTTATTTCGCCCAGGTGTGTACATAATCCCAGCAGAAGATAGGGAGGCAAGCAATCAGCAATAAGTTGCTTAATTGGAGACGTAAAAGCAGATGGAAGTAGAGGCAGCTTGGGGCGGCTTCGTGGTCCGCTAATTTTCGAATAAATTCATTCGAAAATTCCGCTTCCGCTGAGCAATCCGCGCTTTCAAGGTTATTGCTAGACGATAAATATTTGATAAGTATTTGGCAAGAAAATTACGGGTTTTAAACTTCCACCGCCCCCACCTCAGAGCTTCCCCTTAATTTCAGTCTAACATCAATAACGGGACGAAAAAATTGGAAATACAATCCTAACGCTCAACTTTTTCAATTAATCCGCTAAAAGCTCCAGTTTTACCTTCACGGATGAATGAGGGTACAAACCCCCGTTGCGATGGAATTAAAATATAATTTCACCCTCTTGAAGGGATGGTCATAATTATTAATTATGTTTATTTTCCTTCATTTGAATTGCACGGCATGCTACAGAGCTGTGGTTTTTGTGGCAGGCGGATTACATATTATATTTTATTAAACCTTTTAGTGGAGTGTACTTCTGAAATCCAGGCTAAAACTGCCATAATGTGTACAATTACTCTAATTGCTCTTCAGAGGGGGAAAGTCGCGCGAAGGGAGGAGTGATTCTGATTGGGTGGAAATAGAGACAGGGTGGCGAGAGAGCCGGCGAGGAGTCAGTGGATAGTAGGAAGATTCAGTCAGTGAGGGAGAGTTGAGCTGGGCAGTCGATCGAGAGAGTTCTTGAGAGTCGTGAGTCAGGCAGGGCCAGTGATTCGAAGTGTTCTTTCGAGGACGATCGATCCGAGGGTTAGTTGGTGAAGAGAGTCGTTGGGAGGTAGTCCCAGACGACGGTCGAGCAGAGAGTGAGCTAGTGGGGTGAAGAGAGTCATTGGGAGGTAGTCCCAGACGACGGTAGATCCGAGTGAGTTATTTGATGAAGGCAGTCGTTGGGAGGTAGTCCCAGATGACGGTCGATCAGAGAGTTGAGTCAGTTCAGAGAGTGAAAGGTTTCGTGGGGTTGAGTTCGTTGTGATCAATTGTTCAGTGCCTTTGGGAATATCATCAACACCATTCTTCTGGGAGCTTTTGGATTCGATGGCTGCCATCTTCAGACGTGGGACGCAATACAGGCTATGGATTTTTGTTTTGTTCTTTCTTTATTTTGTTCAATTTCATAGCGTTAGAGTAGTTTTGCCGCTGGTCAGGATTGCTGTCTTCACTAGTTGTGCGTTGTTTTGTTTGGTTGATTTCGATGAACGCCGCCAGAGGGAAATAGGGGTTGGATAATTTCGTTGTTCGCCAAGAGGGCGCTTTTTCGCCAAGAAGGAGTTTGTTTACCAAAAGGGCGTTTCTTCGCCAAGAGGGCGTGTGTTCGCCAAGAGGGCGTGTGTTCGCCAAGAGGGTGTGTGTTCGCCATGAAGCGTGTGTTCGCTAAGAGGACGTTTGTTCGCCATAAGTGTGTCTGTTTGTCAGACTATTTCACTATCGTACATCGACGTTTGTTTATTATAATCGTGTTCTAATAGCATTATTCTGTTTTGCAGGGAAACGTCAAGTTTCCGAGTCGTCTTAAGAGGAAATGAAAAGAGAAACGAATTGCGAGCTGATTCTGATTTGGTAGGTGACACATCGGTACGAGGACGCCCCGTACGTCAGGATGGCCGAATGTAAAGACTAACTAAGGGGATTCAGACTTAATCCAGTGCACTCTATGCACGTACGCTAACAAAAAAACAGTTACGGAATGTATTGTCAAAAAAAAGGGGGCGATATTAAATTTGTCAATTCCTTTTTACAATTATTCTCCGTACAGTCCTTACAGTCATCAGTGGGATAATCTTACTTCACCCTACAAGTGAATTGTGTACAAGTGCTGAACTTAATGCTGCAATAGTAGTATTAGTAACAGTATGTGGAAAAGAAGGAATAGAATACCTTCAGTATCGGTGGCGCGCTATACGCCGGAAAGGGAGCAGTCCCTTACTGAGACGGATAGTAGTGCTAGTGATAAAGAAAATTCCGAAATTAAAAACACTGAAAAATAAAGTGAAGCTGTTACGATCTAAGAGTGCCGGTTCGAAACTATTGTGAAGGTATGAAGATAGGTTACACGATTCATGCAAATAAGGGTTTTATCAAAAAGGAGGTTTGTCAGCGCCAGATGTGTTCGAAATCTGGGAAAAATAATTCTCCGTGTCGGGCGCCGACCGAACAATAGGTTAGCGCTACACAAAGGAGCCGCTAGCACTCCATTCAAGGACAGCTCCTCAAGAACGCCGAAATAGTAAAACGGTTTAGCCAAGGTCGCTCTAATGGTTACCAGATGTCTGCAAGAGCTGCTAAAAAGCCGCTCGGCGAATTCATCAGCGTGTTCGAGTAAGGAAACTAAAGGTGTCCGATTGGTCGCAAATGACAGGTGCTAACCGGAGATTGGTTGCTCTTCAGAGAGGGATAGTTGCGCGAAGGGAGGAGTGATTCTGATTGGGTGGAAATAGAAACAAGATGACGAGAGAGCCGGCGAGGAGTCAGTGGTTAGGAGGACGATTCAGTCAGTGAGGGAGAGTTGAGCTGGGCAGTCGATCGAGAGTGTTGTTGAGAGTCGTGAGTCAGGCAAGGTCAGTGATTCGAAGTTTTCTTTCGAGGACGGTCGATCCGAGAGTTAGTTGGTGAAGAGAGTCGTTGGGAGGTAGTCCCAGACGACGGTCGAGCAGAGAGTGAGCTAGTGGGGTGAAGAGAGTCATTGGGAGGTAGTCCCAGATGACGGTAGATCCGAGTGAGTTATTTGATGAAGGTAGTCGTTGGGAGGTAGTCCAGATGACGGTCGATCAGAGAGTTGAGTCAGTTCAGAGAGTGAAAGGTTTCGTGGGGTTGAGTTCGTTGTGATCAATTGCTCAGTGCCTTTGGGAATATCATCAACACCATTCTTTTGGGAGCTTTTGGATTCGTTGGCTGCCGACTTCAGACGTGGGACGCAATACAGGCTAAGGATTTTTGTTTTCTTCTTTCTTTATTTTGTTCAATTTCATAGCGTTAGAGTAGCTTTGCCGCTGGTTGGTATTGCTGTCTTCACTAGTTGTGCGTTGTTTTGTTTGGTTGATTTCGATGAACGCCGCCAGAGGGAAATAGGGGTTGGATAATTTCGTTGTTCGCCAAGAGGGCGTTTGTTCGCCCAGAGGGCGTTTGTTCGCCAAGAAGGCGTTTGCTCGTCAAGAGGATGTGTGTTCGCCATGAAGCGTGTGTTCGCTAAGAAGGCGTTTGTTCACCATAAATGTGTCTGTTTGTCAGACTATTTCACTATCGTACATCGACGTTTGTTTATTATAATCCTGTTCTAATAACATTATTGTGTTTTGCAGGGAAAAGCCAAGTTTCCGAGTCGTCTTAAGAGGAACTGAAAAGAGAAACGAATTGCGAGCTGATTCTGAATTGGTAGCTGACACATCGGTAGCGAGGACCCCCTATACGTCAGGATGGCCGAATGTAAAGACAAACATGGAACGCGACTCGCGCAACTAGTGTGGTGCCCTGTGCTAGCCGCCGACAAGGGATTCATGCTTAATCCACTGCAGTCTGTGCACTTACACTAACAAAAAACAGTAACGGAATGTATTGTCAAAAAAAGAAGGCGATATTAAATTTGTTAATTCCTTTTTAAAATTATTCTCCATGCAGTACTTACATTTTTAAATTGATATCAAGATAAAAGAATAAACGACATCATCCAATTTTCATTTAAATACTAGCAGACCCGTCGTTCTTCTAACGAAACTTGAAGAACGTGGTTTTTTAAAAGGGGCAAGTATGAAATGTACATTGAGGAAGTGAAAAGACAGGCGAAGACATTGTTTGAATGAGAAGAATAGGTGTACCTGTTTTTACATAGATTATATATTTTATTTTCTTCATCTTAACTATCTTTTCGTCTCTTTCCAGTTTCGCCCCATCTCGTCCCGTCCCGAACCATTCCTGTATTTTAATTTAATTTTATTTTTACTTTTTTTAATTTTATTTTTCTTTATTTCAAGATATTTCATTTCTTTTCCCTTTCTGTTCTCGTTTCCGGTTCAATCCCCATTTTTAAACTAATTTCCTGTACTATACCGTCCTTATTGAATTTTAATTTATTTTATTTAGTTTAATTAATACTTTAGTTTCCTTCCCGTCATCGTTCCCAGTTCAGTTATCGTTCCCGTTCTAATTTCAATTCAAGTGCCCATTTCCTATTTTACTTTCATTTAATTCTAATTTATTTTACTTAGTTTAACTTTATTTTACTTTATTTTCCTTCCCCTCATCGTTCCCAGTTCAGTTATCGTTCTTGTTCTAGTTTCAATTCAAGTGCCCATTTCCTATTATATTTTAATTTATTTTATTTAGTTTAACTTTATTTTACTTTATTTTCCTTCCCGTCATCGTTCCCAGTTCAGTTATCGTTCCCGTCCTAGTTTCAATTCATGTGCCCATTTCCTATTTTATTTTAATTTAATTCTAATTTATTTTATTTAGTTTAACTTTATTTTACTTTATTTTCCTTCCCGTCATCGTTCCCAATTCAGTTATCGTTCCTATTCTAGTTTCATATTAGGGCGCTATAGCGGTTTTCCCGCGATAATCGTTTTTTATAGTCGTAGGGACGAATAAATAAATTAAAAAAAAAGATAGTAATAATATTACTAAAATCTATAACCAAAGTATTAAAAATGCTAAAATATGTAACCTTTATATGAATATAAATAAAAATGTGAAGCTTATTTTTATGCTATATATGTCAAAACTATATAAATAAAAAAAGGAACATAAAATATCAATCAATCACACAATAGGAAATTTCAAGTGGCTAATACAGGTCGGATGCGGCTATTGTAGGCACCACACAGACTGGTAAAAACTAAAATCGCTTGCACAAAATCCAGGCTCCCCTATAGAACGAGTACAGTTTTTGTGCACACGATTCTGGTTTGTGTATTGCCTAGTGGCGATGAGCCAATTAAAAAATAAGAAGAAGACATAATTGTCAGTTGTTTGACTGTCCATTAATCTGACGTTTTAATGCACTGAAAGTTATCAGGATTGAAGTATCCTATATAAAAGGAGTCGGTAGTTATATGGTCCCCTCAGAAACCGATTTATGGGGCTGAAATGGCAGAGCTTTGATGTAAAATTACATCTCAGTGCGAAGACTTTTAGTAGTTGTTAAAAATAGGTTTCATAACTCCATTTTGGCGCTTTCGCGGTCAGAATTCAGTTGAAGATTGTGTAGAGGATCAAACCAGCGGTGTCTGTAAGTTGATTATCTCTTTTAGTTTGCCCGTTCGCGAGGTATACAGTGTTACCTGGTCCGCGGGCCCCAAAATGTCCTGAATCGAATGGGGCCTAAAGAAAATCTTTGACAAATTTAATAGCTGCCATGTAACAGCATCGTGCAAACGTTAAATTTGTCAAAGATTCTCTTTAGGGCCGAGCTTATCGGAGCTATCTGGGGCCCTCGTGCTAGACAAAATTGTGCTGCATATTCTTATTTTAGGACAATATTTTGCGTTTTCCTATTTGATCCACAACTATCCCCAATTCATCTCGTTTTCACTTTTCAACTTGCTGACGTGCACCTGACTCTAAAATACGTAAATGTTAGTTTTTACAATACCCATAGTTACCATTTCTCAAATGTTATACGAAGTCGAAAGAAACAAAGAGCGGCCCAAAGATTTTACGGGCGATCGTCCTAACCAAATATAACCGTCAAAGTAACAAAAGTAAAATCCCGCCTGGAAAAAGAGGGCGCTTACCGTTGACTATAGAGAGAAAAGTCGCCCAGGAAAATCGGGTGCGTCAGTTTCGAGAACTGCTGATGAATCAGTCAGTCAGTCAGTCAATCAGTGGGTTTTGGATTTTATAGTTATAGATACTTCTATGTGTAACGTATAGTTAGTTAATCCTAATTAACATGCATGACCCGAAGTGCCCGAAGAATATTGAGAAGAAAAACCAACTTCGGGAAGTATTTAAAATTGATGCTACCGCAAAATACACCCCAAACTGCTCTCATCAGCATCCATAATTCATAAAGGCACATTTCAGCGAAATTGTTTTATTACTGTCTCCCTTGCAGCGCTATCCTTCTCCCGCACTTGCGGCCGCATTTTCGGCCATAATAATAAACACATTAGGAAATTCTTGAAAAACTTTGCGTCCGAGTTTACTAACACAATACGCTGAAATTTTTATGGGTCGTTGAGATTTTCTGGAGGATCTGCTGGCGGTTCTCTCCTGCTCGTTGTAGTCATTAAATCAGGCATTTTCCCAAGTTTAATATTTTCCGTGCCTTACACATTATCCTTGAATTTAACGTTTTTAAACGCAACACATTTTTTATATCTTTAACATAATATTTACTTAAGTATTGTTTATAATTTTTTGTTACTTTGAAAACTATAGACCGTTAATTTAACTAATAAACTAAAATAATAGTCGAATTTTTAAAGATATTTTTGGTAGGTGTCATAAATTGTGAAGGTGAAGGAATTAGCGGTGATGTCAAATATTTCTGAAACAACTATTCGCTTAATTCTCCATGATCGTTTGGATACGAATAGGATTAGTATAAAGTTTTAAATAAATTCCTTGGCAATAATATGATGATAATAAGTATTTTCTGTTTATTGATACATACAAATATATGAAGACATGATACAAAAGAAAAAAATATATATTGCGCAGAAACATTATTGAAGGGTTAATGGTCGTACACTTGTTTTCAAATTGCACCATTTGCCTGCCAAAACAATACCAGATGTTTTTTCTTATTGCCGTAGCAGCAGTAATAAATTGTTGTCAAAAAAATTAATGATAGCTGATATTGTTGCAAATTTCAAAAGAATTAATTGTTGTTGTAATTTTGGATTGGTGTACTTGACTTAATAGAAAAGCAGCACTTTGGATAATTGCAGAAGTTCTGGTCTACCACAACTAATGTGGAATGTATACAAAGCCAGTAGATAAAGTAAGTAATTAAAAAGCGAATTTACAGAAGGATAGTGGCTAAAGTTACTTCCTTTAGCTACTGTCCGTGTGTAAATGCGGTTAAGGAGAATGATCACCACCTATGAGTAAGTCCTATATCTCTTAACACTAGTCAAACCAGCACCTTTTAGTTTAGAAACAACCATTTCGTGTTCGTTCAGGCAATATTATCCTTATTTTCAATCATTTTACTTATGCATGTAACGATCATTCTTTCAATCTAATTTAGACTGTTGTCTAAATACGGAATAACTGTTCAAAATTTCCAAATAAATATTTATATTTTTACCAATTAAAAGTTCAATGCTATTTACTGACACCTCGTATTATCAATTATTAGTATTTGTTGATCATAATCACGCTATTCATTCCATGTTTAACAACAACGCTAACTGCATTATCAGGAAGAGGGACAATAGGAACTGCAATAAAACACTCTTGCATACATAAACCTCACGAAAACAAAGATCATGATAAACGACACAGTGGGCGTTTGTTTAAATGTTACGGCCGACGTTATTTGCATGGAAATTTGCAATAATGGGGCAACGGACAATTAGCGACAATAATTCACGTGCAAACACCCTGCGACACCCCCAATTCGGGGGACAATTCGAGTCGCCAAATCGCCGAGACGGAGATCGATATCAAAGGGTATTGTTTACTTTTTATTACATCAGGACGTTCGTCCTGGAAATATCGATCATGACATCAAACACGTCATGTGGTCATTACACCGCGTGTTTGTGCTGTGCTGTCCTTTTAAATGAAAAACTCGGTTTCCAGTGCTAACGATAATGTACGGACATTCTTTTAATGCACATTATTCACTGAGCACAATGATTTTTACGGCGCGTACACAGCATTCATTATTCACGACAACTTCCCCCAACAAATCCATTTTGGGTTGAAGTGTCGCCTCTCACGCAGACAGCATTCAAAGTCCTGTCATCTTTGACACAAGGACTCCTAATCCTTGTTTAATTAATCGCTGAGTCCTTGGGAGTCAGCGGGTAGCATCCTTATTTTGAATCCTGGGAGGCGATGGCGAAATAATACAAATTCTCGGGGATAATCCCTAGTTTAAAATGGACTCTTTTAGGAGAAGCAGTGCGCCGAACTTAAGTGGTTTAGTGTGGAATAGTGGGATTAGTGGAGCGGTTTCGTAGACTCTCATCTGTGCTTTAGATTCAAGTAGAGGAATTGGAGGGCTTCGGCGGCGCACACGCGAGATGCAAAGAAAAAAGTTAACGGACGACGACGATTCGCTGCACTCCGCTAAATTAAAATATATGGAGCTCTATTTCAGAATTAATGATAGGTCAAATTCAGGGCAATAAAGAAGACTTACTGCCACTGGAAAGCTCGTCTTTATTCCGCTCTAGATCATAAAAACTTCTATGTTTTTTTAGGATTTTAGGTAATTATGTACAATAAGTGGCTATTAAAAGGATAACGGCAGAAAGTCCGATTTCAACCAATCTTTTTCGTAATTATTAGGTTTCCAATTGTTCATCTGGACGTAAAACGTGATCTATTGTTTAAATCTAACACCAAGGATTCTGTCTCAATAAATTTTTACACTCCTACCTACGTAAAACAAGTTTCAAATGACACGATTTTTGAATTTTAATTCGTTCCTATCTAACTACGTACTAAATTATCCCGGCAAAGATTTAAATCTTACTTTACAGGGAAGACGTGAGTAGCAAACGCTAACTTCCTTATTGGTATTCCACTGTTGGCATTTTCGCCAAACTGATGGACATTCCCGATAAACTCGCTTACAATCAGTTAGACGGCTAGGGATGATGGTGGGTTTATCTCTGTGGTGCAAATATGCCCGCTTTCTAGGCACCAGGGCAGGAACTTATGGATCCCGCGGGACTTTCGTGGCATTACACACTCTGCTGGTTATGTGCATCGTTTTATTTTCGAACTCCAAAGAGACTGGAAATTTTATTACCGCATGCTGTTTTATTTACTTCTGCCAATAAGCGCTTCAATGCAAACTCGCCTAATATCATTACATATTTGTTTTCTCAAAATCTGGGAAACTCGCGTACCTACTAAGAAGCGCCCATAAAGAGTAAAGCGCCTTTATATTATAACAACTTTATAAAACATCGGATCATAAACATTTCAGTGCTTTATAAAAGTTAACTGTAATGGTAACTTTTAAAGAAATTCTTAATGCATCTCGTCATAACAGGCCAAATGGCTTCCCGGCAAAATAGTTATTTTTATACCTTCGTAATAACTTCGGGAATGTTCCAAATGTATGTTATCGTCTTCTTGACGCTTGACTCAGCTCCGGAGCGGCAGATAAGGCGAAACCCCTAATAACTAAGTAATTCAGCCTCGAACCTCAGGATTTAGCACGCCCGAACTTGTTTCGTCTTCTTTACTGAATAGAAGCTAGAACTTTTATATGTAGCGCACTTTATGGTCTTTTTAGATTAAATTTTTCAAATCCTCCAACACAGAAAGCGTTCTTTTTGCACTTTTACCCTCCTCAGTCCGCTCAATTGAACGAGATACATCCATTTGTTATCTGGTTTAAACTCGCCCCACAGCAGCAAATCTCTTCGGACTTATTCCCCGAAACACATCACGATAATGCAATCAATATCTTGTTCGAGTCCGGACACAAAAATTTATCGAGATGAAAAACAAGACTAAATTCTCCGGAATAGTCGCTATCAATATCGCCTTTGTTCTCTGATATTGCAAGAAACTGGATTTAAAATTTACCAAATATCAATTAAGAACTTTTTATAATAATTTCAAATATCTTATCTCTAAGATTTATTCATCATTCATCAGAATTCTTCGGAAGAATAGATCAAATGTTGTTTTTGTGGACACTAATATAATTGCTCTTTAGCATCTATATGGAAATCAATTAGAAAGATAATAATAATAACGCATTTATTGGCCTTCAAAGTTTGAACCTTGAAAGAACTGGGGCATCACACAGCATAATCCGCACTTTACGATTTAGAAGATGTCTGCTAGAAAAAAAGCAATTTCAAAGATGAATAAGCACCCTGCAGATTTTTCGAAATGTGAGTCTTAAATCGTAATTCTGTGTTAAGGTGCAAACCATGACTCCTGCAAGTGTTCACCACAGGAATCAGTACATCGTTCAGATTTATCCAAACCCGTCGCCTCACAGCCTCAACGACGCCACGAGGACCGAACACCATAATAGAAGATTTGGAAGGATTTATGCCAAGAGAGTACTGCGCAGATAACCTAACCAGATCCATTCTTCTTCTTCTTCTTTATTTACCCAAATGGGATGGCACCGGCCCTGTTTGGAGCCACTTAGCCAGTTTCGCTCTCAGTACATCCTTTTTATAGATGTATGGTGGGATGATGGTCCCGTCTGGACGATGTCCATGCCAATACACCAGAAGTGTACCAAGGGTAAATTCCTTGGTGTGTTTCTTGAAATATTTTAGGTGAAGGAGGGACCAGCAAGGAAAGGAATTGCTGATCTGTTACAATTGAACAGCACAAATCAGTGCATTATTTAATTCTACTTATATTACTTAAAATGAGGAATCACTATAATTTCAAACATCTATAATTTAATCTTTAGGCTTTTAATGTAATTATATAGAATTTTAGCAGTATTAATTGAAGGGATATTTAAGATAGTATATATTGAAATCGGCAGTTTTGTTCCCAAGTCAACCAATTCACGAATGAGTCTATCGATAACAGGTTTTTTATCTATACATCCAAAGAAAATATGCTCAATATCACCAACTTCCCCGCAAGTACACAAGGGGGAGTCCAAAATCCCAATTCTATGGCCATGTAAAGGAGTAAGAACATGACCCGATCTCAATCTAGAGCAACTAACTATAAAGTCCCGCTTCAAGCTTTTGGAGTCAGAAAACCAAGGGAGAAGTGAGACCTTGGGATTCAATTGATAATATTTTTTTGCTTTAATGGTAGAGATGTGATTCGACATAGTTTGCCATAATTCAATGAGATCAACTCGCAACGATTTTTTTGAATTCTGAACCCTCTAAATTAATGTCATTAGCATTAATCAAATCTAACCCTTCCTTAGCCAATGAATCGGCTTTTTCATTTCCAATTATACCAGAGTGAGAGGGAACCCACAAGAAATTAATAATTCTACCCTTGGATGAAGATTCATATATAATGTTTTTTATAGCATTTATGATTGAGAAAGTCTTCACCGAAAACGAAGGTTTAATGAGGGCCTGAAGAGCACTTTTGGAATCTATACATAGAAGAGTTTGTGGAATTTCGAGACTTACAGCAGATTGGATAGCTAATAATAGACCATTTTTTTGGCATTCAGCCAAAAAGATCGATGAACCATCCGGTAGACGGCTTTTGGCAGATATATTTTGAGAAGGACAAAAGACCGAGAAGGCAGTTTTGTTCCTAGTCGGATGTACAGAGCCATCAGTGTAGTAGATTTTTATACTTCTCTTCCCGAACATCGTTAAATAAATTATTGGCCATAATCTTAGAGATATGATTAAATGTTCAATAGAAAGTCTTATGATTTGTGCTTGCAGAGGAGTTCTGAAGCAGCTAGGTTTGTAATTTTGAGCTATTTTAAATTTCTCCTTATATTTAGCAAATGATTGAATAAAGACAGGAATTCTATTTTTAAACCAAAAGGTATTAGCATTGACTTGTCTCGAAATGTTAATTATTTTTTTAGATAGAGAGTCACAATTTTGAAGTTTTTTATTAGCAAAATTTCCAGCAAGGTACTCCGTTCTAGCCTTAATGGGAGGGAGCCCAGCCTCTATGGAGGCCATGTGATTGGATGAAGATCTCATAAGTCCCAAGCAAGCTTTTGCATTACGAACTTGAATTTTATCAAGACTATCCCATGTATTTATAATGTTCCCCGAGAAAAGGGATACCCCGAATTCCAAATAGGTGGGGACAATTGATTTGTATAAATTAATATGAATAGAAGGATGCCCTCCCCAGGAAGTTCCTGTCAGTGCTCTAATGATATTTGAATTTCGCTCCGCTTTACATTTTTGATTTGAGATGTGTAAATCAAATTTCAATTTAAGATCAATAATGACCCCCAAGTATTTAAATTGAGTGACTCTTTCTATAATTTCTTCATCTATCTTCATATCTGGGAGAGGAGGAATCATCCTTTTCCTGGTGAAGTACATATATTTAGTTTTGTCAGAAGACACTGATAAACCTAATTTTGAGAGATGAGTTACTATAGATTTAGTGCTAGAGAGGGTCAGGTCATCCGCGTAAGAAACCAATTCACCATGTATATGCGAATCCCAGATGCTGGTAATATAGAAATTAAACAATAATGGTCTGAGGGGACTGCCCTGGGGGAGACCCCTCCCTGCATACCTAAAATTCGCTTCCGTTAGATCTCCTCTACAGAAAATGTTTCTATTGATGAGGGAATTATAGATTAACCCCATCAGGGCCTGAGAAAATCCGGACAGTAACAACTTATCAATTAGGATGTTATGATCGACATTGTCGAAAGCCCCCTTAACATCCAGGTAAACCACCACAACATCTGATTTTTTAGAAAGCAACTCCATTACTGATGAAGTCAAGTAAAAAAACACATCCATAGAACCCTTTCCGCCGCGAAATCCGAATTGTAAAGAGATTAATAAATAATTATTCTCCAAGAACCAGTTGAGTCGATTAGTTACCATTCTATCAAGCAACTTAAGATACAGGATTGCAAGGCAATTGGCGTATAACTTTTAATATTATCAGGATCCTTACCTGTTTTAAGGATAGGATATACTACCGTTTTTTTAAGATCTCTGGGATATCATTATTAAATATAAAGTTATTAAAAATATATACCAGGTTACACAAGGCATCCAAGGGTAAGTGGAATAGCATATCGTTGGATATACCGTCCATACCAGGAGTGGAATTTGAATTTTTAAAGTGAAACATAATTCATCTTTAGTGAATAAATCGCTTGGGTGATGTAAATATAAAATTTTCCTCTCCAGAAAGGGAAGAGGAGGGCATAATTCTTCTAAGAAACGACTATTCAGATCATTAATATTAGAGGGAGGAGCACTATGGTCTATAAAGCCGTCTGAGAACATCCTAATGTTTGACCAGATTGTTTTGTAACTGACATCACGATTTAGACTCTCACAGAATGATTTGAAAGAAGTGTTTTTTTTAATATTAAAAATTTTTTTTGACCTCTTCATAATAGCTATCAATTTATTATATTTTTCTCTAGGAGAACTCATAAGTTCTCTGATTGCTGCTTTCCATTTTTCAACCCAGCCCATACATTCAGAGTCCCACCGAATAGCAGGAATGATTTTCCTGTTGTTATTAGTGGTGTTAGTTTTCATTGAGTAGTTGGCAGCGTCATAAATTAGATCAATAAATGAATCTATTGTGTTCAAAGGATAAAGTGTTAGATTTTTTCCTGGATAAAGCTTTTAAATTTTTGCCAATCAGTTGCTTAGTATTGTATTTTTTTTGTGGTCAGTTTAGTGGAAGGACTGGTTGTTCCCCTATCAGCTATATTAAGTTCGATCAAGAGATGGTCACTGTTAAAATTTTCATGATGAACGTTAATAGTAGACTCTAATAAACGACAATGTGATATGAAGAAAAGACCTACACAAGATTTAGATTGATCTGGACGTCCAATTCAAGTTCCGCTGCCATCATTAATTACAAACCAATAATAGTTCAATGCAAAGTCCAGGAGAGTAGAGCCATCACGACATGCTCTATCGGGTCCCCAGGCTTGGTGATGAGAGTTGAAGTCACCACATATAACATAAGGTGGATTTAATTGAACATTGATATTTGAGAGAAGCTGGTCATCAAGACAGCAGTTTGGATTTTTATACACTAGAGCAACTGTGATAGAGTACACTCTCACGATGCTAACCTGAATATCATCGTTATAATTGTAAACTTTATAGAAAGGCGCCTCTTTCCTTATAATGAAGGCCAGACCCCCACTCATTCTCACTGGTCTATCTAATCTGACAATGTTATAGAGTTTAAAATTTATTATAATATTATGTTTAAGCCAAGTTTCTGTCAGACATAAGAGATGGCATCTATCTTCAATAAGATAGTTGTTTAGAGCATGTCTTTTATTAACTAATCCTTGAATATTTAGGAGCTTAATGTTAACTGAGGTCAGATTCAGAGTCATTATCAAGATGAGATTTATTATATTTTGGGTAGAAAACTGAAACATTTTTTTTGTGAGAAGACGATGTCGAAGCTTTAGGCATATTAATGGGCGACAATAGTTCTAGATCTAAAGATTGAGAATTTCCTAGAGACTTTGTAAAAGATGGCAGTATTATTTTCATTTTTTGAGAGGGATCTACAAGCGCAGGCTTATTTATGATAGGTTAAGTGGGAGCGCATTTGAGGTATAAAGATATTCTGAAAAATTCTGAATAGGAGCAAGGGATGGAACCACTTTCTCCTTTTTCTTCAAAATTTGTGAAAAAGTGAAATTTCTCTTAATTTGTGTGTGTGTGTGGGGGGGGGGGGGGCTGACAATTTCTTTATCTCTATTGACAAAGTTATTTTTAATTTCCAGAGCAGGAAAATGTTGAGGGTTAGAGCCTGGAGTTGCAAAGGAATGGTCTACCTTTCCAGATTTTGTAATAATAGGGGGTTCCTCCCTATTTTCAATAATATTTTTCGCTTCAAAGAATGTAACATTGTACATAGTCATGATTTCTTTTATTTTATTTTGGTTTTGCCATTCCGGACAAAACTTATCAAGAGCATTGTGACCAGTTATTTTACAGTGTAGGCAAAATGATTCTAATGCATTACAGTCCTGTTTTTACGATCAATAGATGCACAATTGGTGCACCTTTCTTTGGACTTACAGAACCTTTTAGAATGATCATACATGAACTGCGAACAAATAATAGTTCTCCTGTTGAATTTAAATACCTCTAGTCTAACATTGTTCAATGTTACATATCTTGGCAATGAGGTGCCCAAGAAAGTCAATATCACCCAAACTGAGGGGGTATAATCTACTTTGTCATCTTCTACCACTCGTTTGTTTAATAGTCTAGCATTTAAAATTTGAAATGAGCTATTGTATGTTGAATCTTTTATTTCTGTCTACAGAATGTCTCTATCTATTTTAACTACTCCAGTAATAGAAGTAAGATGAGATGGAATATATATGTGAAGATTTGGAAACAATGTTATACCTGTATCAATGAAATTATTCGCATTTATATATGAAGTAAATTCAATGTTTACACGTCTGCTACCAACTTTTTTCATGTTAGCAATATTTAGAATGTTGTTTTTTGCTAGTTCTCTTCCGATCATAATAGGTGAAATGAAAGTTTTTTTATCAAAAGGAACTTGAACAAAAACTGAGAAAGGGCCAATCATGAAAGAGGAATATTTATTAATTATACGTGGACCTTGGTTGACTTCCGAACTTATTGCCGAATTTGAAATGGCGTCACCACCTTTGTCGTTAACCTCCATTGTCTCTGGGTCGGAACCCGGAGAATCGTTCTCCATTTTAAGAGAAACCAGTGATTAAACTATTAACTTTTCAAAGCAACAGACAGTATTTTGTAGATAGATAATGCAGATGAAGGAATGGACTTACCGGAGTTATGAAATAACAGGATACTCAAACAGAAAGAGGGAAAGAGAAATACAGCTGAATGTCTTCCGCATATAGGTGATAATTGCAGTGCTACATGCAGTCCTTTAAAAATGTCGTGTAAATTAGAAATATCAGAGGCCGAACAACGTTTCCCTGATGCACACCTGAACGAACAATATTTGGAGCTGAGAAATAGTTCTCGATTAGGGGGCGAGTCACTCTGAGTCTGTGAAAAGAAGTCATTCAGTTCATCAACATTAGACAAATGCTCCGAAACACCAGCTCCACTACCCCGACCATGCACTCCAAGACGACCAAGACAAGACCACATCTACCTAGATGATTTATTAGCAAACGCAGACGACAAAAACGCCCTCTTTTCATTACGAATGGAATGGGTGACAAAATTTCGAATTTCCTTATAAACCTTAAAATTTGCGTCAGTTCGAGATTTTTTGAATTTCTTAAAAGATTTGTCTCCCATCGACATAAGAAGTTTAACATTATCCGTGAGCCACGAAGCAGGTGACCTACCGAATGTCTGAGTGATGTAAGGTGCATGAACACCAAAGACCGCAATAATATTTTCAGTGAGGAACTGCAATTTGTCATTGACATCCATCATATCGAATATTAAAAAGAAAGAAACAGATTGCAAATCTAATAAAAAGATATTATAATTAAAACGTGAAAAGTCTCTAAACGTACGCACGACTGCCACTACATGATGAACTCCAAGTGACACCTTGTGACACCTCACAATAGACCATAGAATGATCAGAAACATCATCAACATCAAGGACACCAAACTCATCCATCACAGTATCCGAAGAAACAATAACAAGATCCAAGAGAGTAGCAGAAAAAGAAGTGACACGTGACCAGACAAACTTTGGCATTGCATTCAATTAAATGCATAAATTAGTGACTTAATTAAGATTTTTTATCACAATATGGGTATCGTATACGCGGAAAACCCAGGAGAACCACAATTCCTTAAAAAACGCAATGGTAATAGTGTTTTTTCAAGTGTGATGTGCGCTTGCGCGAAAACTATACGTCATAGAAAAAAAAAAGTTATTGGAAAGTTTTGAAGTATTTCATGAACTGAATAGATTTTTAAAAAAATCATTTTTTTAGCTTTTTAAATAAACGAGTTATAGTTATTTTAAAACCCCGTTTTTTAAATAATCACTGTGTGCGCATGCGTCAATATTTTGAAACAATGTTTACATCGATGTACGCAGAATGAGCAGCAGAAAAATGATATTAAAAAAAGTTTATCCTGATTATATTTTTTACAATTTGATATGCGCAGGCGCGAAAAGTAGGAGAGTTAGACAAAAATTTTATGTGCGTTTTTTGCAACCCATTACGCGTAGAGTAAATCCTCAAATTTTGGAAATTGTATCTTTGTTAATAACACCACAATTTCAGTGGTTCACTTTAGGTGAAACACCCTGTATATATCTCTGCTCCAATACAACTTTCAGCCATAAGAATTTACACACAGACTTTCTGTTTTACCAATAAACATGATCAGAATTTTGATTCAATAAATACAGTAGCTATACAGCAGTTTAAAATCAATCAGGACAACCATAACAATATTATTCCCAGAAGGCACCTGGATTCCCCAGAAGGGGCTCTATAATGTTCTCCTTATACATGTTTTATTGTGATAGTGGAATAAAGATGTTGAACTACTGTTCTGTCTTTCTTGTAGTACAACTGCCAACTAAGTTAAATAAAGCTGGTGTTTTGCAGGACACATATATTATTTCAAATACAACATTTAAATATTCCATCTCGTAATATCAGGCTAAAACTAGTCTACTCCTAGGCCAAACAGGACTATAACCGCGCTACCTTGCGGCCTTTCAAGAAGCGAACGTTAAATATCTTTAACATTGTTCTGGGACTCAAAGAGAGGATATTGGGAATTTCCCCGATTCCCATAATAAACATTTTAAGAGACTTGGTGACTTACTTACCCGGAATAATAATCGTTTGGTTATTAAGCAAGACATTTTTATTTCAGCGAATCGCACCTTTGATTTTTACAAATCTAACCTTTTAGTCACTGAGAAAAATAATAAAGCTAACCATTTATTTAATTTAATTGCCATGTGAAACATTAACTTTCAAAATGAGATTCTTTCGAAAGAGTATGTATTACATACAGCTTCCTTTATTTTAATTTAAATTAATCAATAGAAATTGGGCTACAAACTTTAACAAATGTAAAAAAAATCACTAGGAATGAATATTGAAACGTAAAATAGTTAGAAGCACTGCCCAAAGTACCTGTCAAAAAAAATTATTTATTCTGATGTGGAATCTAGGCCAGTGACTTCCATTTGACCACTATTAGCATTCAAAATGGCACGATGCGATAATTAGATTGTTGAATATTCTGGAATTATTTGGTCTCAAACAGTTTATGCAGGTACCGACCCGTATTATACGATGTGCAGCCTCTGTTTGATTATATTATTGTTACCGATGACGTTGAATTGGTGAATTCGGCTGTTCATATTATACATGAGTGACATTACTAATCATCACCTGGTGCTCAGTGGAACACCATCGAAGCTTCAAGGCTCGAGATTAACATTATATTAAGTATAGCGTGTTCGCAGTGAACTGTTTTATAAAAAATTTAAATTCAAGCTCTATGCCGCTATCAAAATAAGCATCAGAACTATACCGAACGGAGTTCGTAATCTTTCGGTTATAATCATTTATAAGAATACCGCTTTATTTGAATTTAAGGCTTGTGATTCGTCAATCAGACAAGGCCGTCTGAAATTTTAGACGGTCTTGGTTCAGGTATGTTTAGTTTCTAATACATAACCTCACTAATTAGGACCGGCTATTGTAAAGAAACAATTTGTATCATCAGCCTTTGTTTTGTTGCAAATTTTACGGCCAAATGGTTAAGTAGATTTGTGAAAAGCAGGTAGATG
>JAWQRP010001323.1:0-19772 GCA_033557875.1 Quadriops clusia | reverse complement strand
AGATATTCACGATTGACCGTGCATTACAGTACGCACGGCAGAGCGATGCGCGTTTACCGCCCTCTATCTCAAAAACGATTGAGCTCATCAAAAAACGTTTCAAATAAAATTTATCCAAAATTTTATGCTCTACAATTTATAATAAATGTTAACATCATTGGGGCCATAGAAAACAAAATAATCGCGAAAAACTGTTTTTTTTTTACCTTTGACCTCGTATAACTTACGACGCAGGCACGAGATTATATGGGACTTTTGAGACAGCTTTTAGAATGCCAAAATAAAGGTATTTACAAATATTCAGCTTATTACCTCTCATTCCGAGGTTGATGGCTAAAATGACTGGACTATATACACACTTGCTGTTATAAAAATCAATTAACTATTTTCACCTAACTGTTGTCATTTTTTAAGCTTTGCATGTAAAACCTATTTGCTCTTGTTGTTTACTTTAGAGATAAGTGATAAAATTATATCTACATAGATTATTATAATAGTTATATGAATAACATGTGTTACCGAATAAACACGATATCGTGGGTAAGATAGAAATCTATTAAGGTATATTCAGCTTTAGGGCCGCTTTTACAATTTCCAGGTAGAAATATCAGTAAGTTCCATAAAGACCCATAGATTTTACTAGTCAAGTAGCTCTACCTGAGGATTGTAAAAGCGTCTATTAATAATGGTGATAATAGATTTGCTCATAGAATCAATCAGTGATATTCTTCACCCTTTCCCCAGAGATCTACTTTCGCGAAACAAACAATAGTAGATATATACAGATAGATCTTTAGTTTTCCATAAGTAAATTTTATTGATGTGAGATTGATAAAAAAGCAAATAAAAATTTATGTTAGTCACATGAGAAAATTTGCCTTCTAAATATTCCTAGAACGTGCAAAAAGTAGATAAAAGAATGCAAATTAGGCGTTTGTCGTAGTTAGGCAACATAATCGCTAATTACCGGTTGTAAATGGTAAAATATGTAAATCTGGTTGTAGAGAGGAAGCTGATACAAAGTTTTGTTCGTTGCTTTACATTTCTATCTGTACCCACTGTTGACAGCTTCATAGCAGTAGAGTAGTATATTGTGTTTTTTAAGATTCTGAAGAGCCAATTTGTTTATAAACAATATGACTACTTTAGGCCTGATGATGATGGATTGCCTAGCGAAACCGATGCGCAATAAAAATGAAAACATTATGTGGTCATGTTATTACGTTACTTAAATTTAAGAAGGAAAGTAGAAATACGAGAGGTTCAACCTGCAGGTACCTAAAACATTTTGAAAAAACAATGACATATAGATTTGAAAAGGTTTCTTTAACCTTCGAATAATTCTTTATTTGCTATTTCCGGCATATGAAGCTCTTTTACTGTTGTTACGTTTTTATTGTTTTTACGATTTTTACTGTTTTTACGATTTTTACTGTTTTTACGATTTTTACTGTTTTTACGATTTTTACTGTTTTTAAGATAACTATTGTTTTTAAGATTTTTTACTGTTTCTAAGATTCCTACTGTTTCTACACGGTTTTTTAACGATGATCGAAGGAAGTTTTAATACATGAAATTATACTAAACTCCTATTAAAAAACATTATAACAGCTATTACGAACCTTCACATTTATTTCTTGTTCCTTTGATACTCACGGCACTAGTTAGAATAATGCCCCGATAATTAAAATATTTTATGCCATCTATGTAGTTTCAAGTAGTTTTTTATTTTATTCTACCTAGTTACGTGTGAAGTGAAAGTCTTCCTCTTCGAAACAGACAGAAAGACGTGCGTACTCTAATAAATCTTTAGTCCCCTAGTTTATTCTATATACATACTAACTATTACCATGTGAACTATTTTTCTCTTTTTCTAACAATAATCTTGACTGAAATATAAATTTTTTTCTCTTCATATTAATTACTATACATGGTTTTCGAAGTATCAGACATGAAACAAACATAACGTAAAATAAAAATATTCACCGTATACGACGACAGACGGACGTTTTCTACATATAAATGCAATTACCTACATACTTACTTATATTACATATAATAATATTTTCAATGAGGAATATTTTCTCTTTAAACTCTCTAACAGTAGTTATTTGCTAAAAAAAATTGAGAATACTTGAATATTAAAAGACCCGCATATATCGGAAGCGGTTACGGAGTTCTTTACGAGTTCTTAAATGAGTGAAGAAGTTTATTGTCTTGACATCTTTGTGCTAATGTATTTTCAAACGCTGTTAGGTTCCTTCATTTTATAACGAATTTCTTTTCTTTCATTCTTATTAAATATAAGCAGATAGGTAGTGATGATATAAGCATTCATTGACATAAGCATTCAATGTTATAAGCATTCAATGATAAGCATTCAATGTTATAAGCATTCAATGATAAGCATTCAATGTTATAAGCATTCAATGATAAGCATTCAATGATAAACATTCAATGATAAGCATAATGATAAGCATTCGATGATATAAGCACAGATATCTGTGATATAAGTAATGTTAACAGTGAAATAATAACGCTGATAATGATATAAGTAACGTTAATATGGTTGCCTACACGTAACAAGTTAATATTTCTTAATAAATTTTAAGTAATCACTGAACAAGCGTAATTTTAAATCGTGAACATGGAAAATAATAGTCAACGCACGAATGCTTGTGCACCAGTCGCAGTCAATGGGAAAGACATAAAGCACAACGTAATGTCTCGTGCGGCAGGAAATGGAGAAATTAACGTTCTATTTGCCGTGTCTCCAAGACAAAGTTGCAGCACACATGTAAATTTAATGGATTACTTAAACAACACACTCTAGCTGTTGTTTCGGAAGTAAAACACATTCTACTCTTAAATTAAGATCCTGTTGAGTTATCGCATCATTGGTGAATTGGTGAATGTCCGTACGTAACCAAAGAGTTTCAAAAATGACTTTTTGGAAATTTAGTTCGATAATTTTGTAGCTGATTATTCATTTATATCATGATTCAAGATTATTCCACCACTATGATTCAAGAAGTTCAACGAACCTCACAAAAGGCTTGTGTATTTACCAACGTCGAGTAGAGAAGATGATTATTACGTACTTTATGCGCCGATTAGCTGATGTCTAAGGCACTGACTAAGTCTCCAAACAAAAGTACATATTTCGTGTTTTCCAGCAGTTGGCAAACTCAAGGCGTAATGAATCAGGATAAAGGAGCAAAGAAAAGCAAAGCGTTAAATCTAGTTATAAAAGAGGGACATCAGAAAGGATGCCAAAATTAGACGCAAGGTTTCGCGCAGAACGAAGAATAATTCAAACTTCAAATTTTGCGAGCTGATTGGATTTGGGCATCCGAACGTTTCCATACGGTGGATTGAGATTATTTTTATCTGTAGATATTTACTACACGCTCTAAACGTAATAAACGCGGTTTGGTTGAGCAACAGGCAGCCAACGTAAATAGATCGCCTATAAAGAGTCCAAGCTACTGCCAAGTTCAATCAAAACATTTAGAAACAATACATGATGTTTTTATTTTGGATTTCCAATTGTATTTCGTAAACATATGTATGTGTATGCCGTGTATATTTATAAGTAAGCGCCTAGTTGTACGTTCAATATGTTTGTAATTCATTTTTAGATTATTTTTTAAAATATCGAAATTAATTTGGCAAGAAAGGTAAACTTGTGCTGGATCAATTTTCAAACGAGGGTTTTCAAAGTCGTGAGGATATCCGCCGGCAATAATTCTGTTAATTCAAGCTCCGGAAGCGAAAGAAGCAGATGTGGAAGCGTGCCACAAAAACGCAAATGCGTTTTTCGTGTTTATAGAGATGCCATTATTTGATGCGCAGTTTCAGTGGTCGGGTGATCAAAAGACGCTAAGATTAATGTGTAATGTTCGTTCCACAATTTTAGTTTTATTTAATGTAGCATCAAACCAGTTATTGATTCATAATATCTTATTGAATCATATAAACTTTAGAAGATGGTTAATTGCTTGTAAAATTGCTAATGTATTTGTATCATGGAAGTAAGAATGATTTGTTTAAACTAATGAAGTGTAGTTAGGTGTTCGCGCACTGAGCCCTGGGCTCTATTATTCATTATTTTGAAATTACCGCTTTTAGACGTTGCGTTGACGCATTTGTATAGGCATCGTGGTGCCCTCGTGGCACCCTCTGTTGGAGACATATCGTACTTCGCGCGCTAGTGATTCATCGCTGACAACCCATCGACGTAACTACGCACTTTTGTCTTTGTTTAACGCATGCTACTTATCTGCAAGCAACGTGGTCGTTTTTCGGTAATGATTCAATTTTACCCTAATGCCAACAACAAACGAATGAAATTAATAATGATTAATCAATGAAGGCTAATAATTTCAGAAGTATGTAGATGTCATCAAATTAAATTACAATAATTAATTAAAATACAATAATTCCTCAAAATCGTTCTACAGATCGTTGATAAATAATATTGAAACGTCATTTCTAAAGAAATAATGATAAAAAATTAATTATTTAAATAAATTCATGCCACAGATACCTCTCATATATTACATGCAGGGCCTATTCAGCATATATATGCAACATAATGTATACTCCTATAAGGTTCTGTCAAGTCCGACTTCGGGGCGACATACAGGGTGTTCATCACTCAAATTGCCCTGAGGAAGGTCCCCGGACTCGTGGTAGAAAGTACCGCTAGACATGTTCTGGTTAGCCACGTGCGACGCCTTGTAGGATGGGACTTTCGATCTGTGCAAGGTATGTGCGTTGTGTTGGTCAAAGCAAAGCGAATGTTGGAGCCGACTTTCGTGGTTGGTAACAAAACGGGGCCCATTACGAGAGAACCTTTTTTTTTTATTTATATTTTTATAATTAATTAAAATTACGTTATAATAACAAAGTACGAAACTTTTAGCGTTTCGGTTTTAAATGAATTACAAAGGGTTAAATATTACTGTTTCAGTTGGCCTTATTACAAAGCTGGATTTAAGCAATTTATTAGCACTAGTAACCTTTGGCAGGTCTTCAAGCCAATTCGCTCGAGCATCATAAACCAGAACTATTTTTAACGTCCTAAAACAACGTTTACGCCCACCTTGCGGATTAACCGAAACATTAAAACAAACCAAGTTTCTCTGTGAATGCATTAAACTACTTCAGAGCATGCAACGTGTATATACCACGAATTCAATGTTCTATCACTAATTGATTATTTATTACTAATAATATTTATTGCTAATATTAAATATTACTAATAATATTTATTGCTAATATTAAATATTACTAATAATATTTATTACTAATATTATTTATTACTATCATTATTTATTACTATTATTATTTTTTACTACTATTATTTTTTACTATTATTATTTATTACTAACTTATTGTTATTATTAATTAATGGCGCAGATACTATGAAATGTGTAAACATAATCTTGTTAACCTATGCATGAATATCGCGTTGATTTAATCATGGAATCATTTTTGCATTCCTGCAATTAACAGTTAGTAACTGTACATGTAGATCGATAAGAGACGCATTTATATATGCATATTATAGGCGCACAAGTGAATGATTAGAAAGAATTGACATGTGAGCGTTATCAGCAAACTAACCTTCGTTATCAACCAACATCAAGCGGGAAATTGAATGAAACCCATTTAGCTAACAAGATTCCAGGGTACACTCGAGGGTTTCTGCACTGTCATCGCACTTTTTATTACTAAAGAATGAGAACGAGAGTATTTGCATTTTTCAGGAATTTTCTCCTTGTTGCACCATCACAATTGTTTACTTTTAGATGATGATGATGATATAAAAAATTGAACTTTGCGATGATGCTCGTAGCGATGATACACAGAATTGCACTATGAGATGATGCTCGTTGCGAAGGTAGCATAAAGGTGGCAATGAAAAGGCCAACAGGTGTTTTAGCGCAATGAAGATGAAACTGGCAGCATAGCTGGTGGACAGCGGAACGGATGAATATTCACCATATAACTCGGAATACCGTTACTTCCCACATTTAATTAAAATAATAACAATGGCAAAGCTATTCCAGTTGCACAGGCCGGATATCAATTAGATAATCCCCTGCTTAACAGTTACAATGTTACGTATGTGCTAAGAGAATGAGGGTCCCACTTGGTGAAACTTTTTTGCCAGACTTTTTAACATAACTATTTGCACTTAATTTTTGAAGCACTTAATCCAATTTAATGTATCCAATTTGATGTATCCAACTTGATGTATCTAATTTGATGTATCCAATTATATGTATCCAATTTTATGTATCCAATTTTATGTATCCAATTTGATGTATCCAATTTTATGTATCCAATTTGATGTATCCAATTTGATGTATCCAAATTTATGTATCCAATTTTATGTATCCAATTTTATGTATCCAATTTTATGTATCCAATTTTATGTATCCAATTTGATATAATCAATTTGATTATTCAATATGATTATTCAACTTGTAGTACTAAGATAGGTAGGTACATCCTGGAGCGAAGCCTTGGCATTAGTTCGAAAGGTTTTGCAAGACGAATTTATAGCTCACGTTGTGTAGTTTTTCGCGATGCGAAAAGCTTCAGATCGCGAGTTCAACTAACTGCTAGATTTTCCTCGCCTTAGAGCCTCGATTCAACGTTCAACTCGCCAACTATGACGGAGCCGACCGGGCCCTATGCAGAACAAATGAGCCGCTAACGGGTTGATCCAACGCCGGCGTTGGTTGATCGTTTCTAAGTTTTCCCGCTCGTTCATTTTCTATGTATGTGTGCTCGATTTTGTTCTTAATTAAATGTTGATTAGTAACTTAATGGCGTAATTGTTCTAAATAATATAATGCAGATAACATAATTTAAATATATATATATATATATAATGGAATATCTAAATGGTTTTTATTGAAATAAAATGTTTGCTTAAAAATAATTTTTAAAGCTTTAATTACGCACACATAATGTCTAAATAGGCAGATTCTCTAACAATCATCACGTAAATAACGCTAAACATTCAAAGTTGAAACTTTCTCACGTCTATTCAGAACATCATTAAAACCTAGATATTCAAGACGAAGGAAGACCATACTTTGCGTTATGGTGGAATTATTGTAATTTGAGTCCTCCCGTTGCAGAAACGAGTTATTTATGCAGATCCCCTTATCTCCCCATTGTTTCCACGGCAATTGAAGTAAATAATTAGCCTTCACATGATTCTGGCCAAAGCAAACGTGCAAGACTTCTAAGCCAATGCCTGTTCAAAGCCAATGCCTGTTCAAAGCCAGGGCCTGTTCTAAGCCTTTCAAACCCGATCCTTGCATTCTTGCAACTTTTACAATCATTTTTCTCTGCCGTGGCATTTATGTACCTCTCTGATGCATTCCTAGAAATGCGAACAATAAATAACGCGTACCAACAACGGTTCACATTTAATGAACAAAAAATTAAATTTAAAAAGTTTAAACGAGTATCGTTCAAGACGTTTCTAAGAGTTAGTTAGTTGTTCGTCCAGTTTACCGTATATATAGTATACAATATATACAGCAAAGAATATAATGGTATATTATATACCATTAGCAGTTTTGCGGAATAAGTGGCAAATTAAGTGCCACTTGACACTTTCCACGGCACGCTGTGATTGCGGCCTTTGACGGCAACGGTATTCCTGTCAGTCGGTAATTTTTCAAGGTAGAGAAGCGTTTAAAATTCGCACTAGAAACGCTTTTATTTGATTATTTCTTCATTCTATTAAGCGCCGTGCTCTTGTTTCAGCACGAACAGTGGCACGAACTAATTTTTGCATAGATTTTCAACTATTAAACCTATGTATAGGTAATAAATATAGTTTAGAATTTTAAAGAAAAAAAAATTGAAAACCACATTTAATATGTATTTATTATTCCTGAGAATTTAAATTATAAATTCAAGGTAATAATACTGTCTAACTTCTGAGCGTGTATACAAAATTTTTCTACTGAGCGTTAATAATTATTTTGTAGAAGAAAAAATTTAAAGTTTTCCTTTTTATCCAGTTGCATAGTTATTTTAGGTTTTTCATATTGGTATGGCCATTTAACATTGTATAAAGCAAAATGTCATACAAATTTGACAGTTGAGTTGAGGTTATGTTTCCAACGGATGTACCTATGCGACTGACGTTAGTTCTTAATGTTACCACCTTATGCAATTTTCGAAAGAAATTGGCAGCACAGTCGAGCGGGAGTAATAGATTTAAAACTCCCGGAGGGAATAATGTAGATTAGTAATTTTGCCGCTTATGCTTTTTATAGGCAAATGGCGCCACCATCAAGCGTGAAATAATAACTCATAGGTGTCTAGGTAATAATGTACGATATTACAGTTTAGTTTTAAGTCCAAAGTAGGCATGTAAAGTGCGTATTACATATGCTCAGGAGAAATAATATGTATACCGGACTTGCCATGTAGGAGAGTGGACTGTATAAATAAGAATACTTTCTTAGAAATGTATGAATAAGGTTTTGTGGAGGAATCACTTACCATTTCTTGCGACTTTTCTAATTTCTTGAACGATGAACGAAGCAATCAGGTTGTCATTTTTTGACGCTTCTTGATATATGTTATTATGGTTGCTATGGTTCCTCCACTCTACTAAGGAATAGGAAGGGAAACAAATTCGAAACGAATTACAAAGAGACCATTCAAAAAATTAAAATGGAACCGGAAAATGATTTTAATGCAATATATTATTATTATTGTTATTATTATTATTATTATTATTATGGTTATTATTATTGTTATTATTATTATTATTATTATTGTTATTATTATTATTATTATTATTATTATTATTATTATTATTATTATTATTATTATTATTATTATTATTATTATTATTATTATTATTATTATTATATAAAAATTCACAAAAAAATGGATATTATCGATTTAATAAATGAGGCAATCGATGATTCTCGGACGAATATATAGTTACAAATGTATTGAAGCAATCCTTACGTAAAGAGAACGGTCCCACATGTGCAAAACATTGGAAATCGCATTTACGCACAAATATGGACCGGAGAGTTTTTCAATGGCGGCATAATTGCGAAAAGATCCGCACAGATTGTTCACACCGCGGGATTTTAGAAATTAGAAACCATCGCATCGGCCCATTTGTGTGTAAAATGGCTTTCTATGCTCGCATGGGCAATGCTTGCATACATAAATCATGTGCTCTAATGCTAATTGCTAATTGTTGCGGCGGCAGACACAAAGCCTTTGCATCTTTGAACAGTTCTAACAATACCACACACATAAAAATGATTACTTCATTTAACTGAACGTGCCCGTTTTGAAGAAAACAAACTTTTTCATTGCATAAGCAAAATTAGAGTTTAACTATGTTCATATTTAGAAAATCGTAAAAATTGTAGATACCTCTATGCCCTAACTGTATGAACGAATAAATTTTGTAAAATGTTTAAGTGTACATGGCAATAAGTAGTCTTGAAGGTATTTAGAAAAAGCACAATTCATCAGGAATTGTGCTTTTTCTAAATACCTTCACTATAAAAAATTCTGATTTTAGGACATCATACTAAAATAAGTAGTCTTCTTTTTAATTTGACTTCTTGGTGGTATTAAATTTCCATATTGTAATTTCTAGAGCACATATAGTAAACGAAGCAAAACTTCAAGCAGTTTTCGAAAACTATGTTATCAATACTGGTGGTATAATTATTAAGATGTGTCGTAACGTCAATTAATATAAAAAGGAGATAAGAATACAAATTAAAGACATTTAACTTTTAATGTGTTTTAATAAATGTAGATATGTATGGTAAGATGTACACTTTAGTGTACGCGGTATTTGTAATCAATCAAATATTTTGTATGTGCCTATTCTGGCGGTCAAATTTTAGTATTAAAGAAGTGTAATAGAGAAGAGAATAACCACAATAACATCATTAAATACCTATGTACTCACTTTGGCGCAGCCTACTTGGTGGCTTCGCCATGAACGCTGGTGCCGTCACGGGTCGATGGAGAGGCGCAGGTGAATGGCGAGATATGTAAACTAAGATAATTGACATTTTGACGTTTAATTGACAAATGGTCCTTTGAAAGCAGATCGACCGTACAAATTCGGCCAGGGATTATTATTTCATATGATATATTATTTTCTATGATATATTATTTCGTATGATATATTATTTCGCTTATTATTATTATTAAAGAAAATCGACGCTTCTTGCAGGATAAGGGACGGACGAAGTAAAGAAAAATCTAATGGATGAAACATACAAGTGAATAATAAATTGCGAGAAATCGCAAGATCGATGAAAAAACGACTAAAAACAAAAATTTGAAGAAATTAAAACAAAAACTGACTAGCCCAAAAACTGCACCAGTGAAAGTAACGACTGATCAGATGTTATCTTCGTGGATCTACTTACTACACATTTTCTTAACCACTCACGATGAAATTTTTATGACAAAACGCTTTTAAGCCGCACAACTTTATGGCTCCCCTAATTATAATCAAAATTGTTGTACTATACAAATTTGTTGTTCAAAAATTATTGTATCGATAACAATTATCGTACAAAAATTAATTCACATTCAAAAACTAACGTAATACACCTATACACTATATACTATAGTGTATAAGTATAGGTGTATATATACCTATAGATCTATATATACCTATAGATCTATAGGTCTACTATAGCATATGTTTAGGTACCTTTATTATTATGTTTCTTATTGCTCGCACTTCCATTAGGAAGACGAATGGAAGTCCAAATGTAGGTCTTGCTTTTGATCCTCTCAGATTCCTTGGTGAAGATATCCAAGTCACTAGCGAACTTATTGCGCTTTTTCCCTTTGACGCCCATTTTTGGGGAGCATCGGTTGTGGTTCGCGTCGAAAACTGAGTCGGCGTTGAAGAGCGAGGCCAACCGATGCAAGGGACCCATGTAAACGCGACGCTGGCCCGAGTCACACTAATCAAGGAGGCGGTTTTTTACAAAGAGAGGGTTTACTAATAAAAACTTTCTTTGAACGGTGCAACAGCGCTGTGCACCTCCAAAGACTTTCTACCCGCAGAGGTGCATCTCCCACCAGCACCTCAGCACAGCCTGCTAGATACGCGGACAACTGCGGACAATGTAACCGATTTAAAATGAATAACCGCACAATGCCGCGGTTAATGGAGCATTAACGCGAGAATAGGACGCATTCTAATAAAATGCCATAATATGTACAGAAATTTCTTTAGTGCGTAATAAAAAATAAAACAATTTAATATTTTAGGTCTGCACGAATTTTTATACAAATTTCCGTAGTTTTCGAACTAACTTTGTCATTACTCCGCGCCGCTTGCTTCTTTAATTTCTCTGTTATTGAGCTATTTTTAATTACTCCTAGAATTGAGGATGTGAAACAGAAGGTTTATGTGAAAATCAGGAAGTCGCGTCTGATTTAACGCCATCTGTTGCTGGTGTCTATCATTGTCGCTCGTTTTGTGCGAAAACTGAAGTTGAGGTAAATATCAATTAATTAGTAATCACTATTAAATTTTAAATATGTACAAGTAAACTGTGAGAAAACCCAATTGCCAAAGTAATTCTTGATGTTGTTTAAAAAAAACATTCAGTATAATAAATTATAGTTTATAATAAATTATAGTTATTTTAATACTAATAAGTATATTTTTTGTCGACCAAGAAGATAATTAAAAGTTAAGCTAATATTTTAAATAAAAAGCATATTAATTACGCTAAACCGACACACATTGCATGTTTTGTTGACTGTGAAAGTTTCCACAATATTTTTATTGCTCTATTATCGCAGTATCATGTATGCACATAATATTAAAAGTGATATCAAGTGCATTACTTTTAACCTAATAAATAATGCATGTGCTCATAACGAAAAAACTTATCTAAGTTTCCACTCTACTTTCCGGGCCGAATTCTTAGAAAAGAAAAGTAAGTGGTGATTGCTTTACATAACAGCAAATCGCAACGTGAGCTGCTAATTAAAAAATCGCCTAATGCAGGACGAAATAATTCTAAAAGCAAACCAAATCAATAATAAATAAATAATGAAATGAAATTGAAAAAAAAAATTGCGAATGCTACAAAAAAAAACACATTAAAATCAGCCAGTAGTAAAAGATATTATTAAAAACAAGCATTATTAAACGTGATATTGTTACAACCATTATTAAAACATTACTAGAAAATTAAAACCATTATTACAAAAATTAAAACCATTATTAAAAAAATTAAAACAATTATTAAAAAAAATAAAACCATTATTAAAAAAATTAAAACCATTATTAAAAAAAATAAAACCATTATTAAAAAAAATAAAACCATTATTAAAAAATTGAAAGCATTATTAGAAACCATCAAGTATAAGAACAATAATTAAAATTCCGGCTCATATGTGTCAGTGGTTCTCCTGTTTGTTGTGCTGGTCGTGGGCAGAGACGTGTGGAGAGTTAATAGGGTGTCAAAAACAGTAATAATAACCTACATAGCAAGTAGAAAAGAAGAGTAAATCGCCGGTGCTGCGGACGGCAGCGCTATTAATTTTTAATAAATACCTTCACTGAATGGCCCAAATGCAAGCAGTTATTAGAAAGCGAATAAAATTCGCACGGTTATGTATTCAGACGGTTTTTTGCGAAATAATTTTTCTATACCACTACAATCTTACGCTATACCACATATAAGCTATACTACAATCTTACGCTATACTACAATCCTACGCTATACTACAATCCTACGCTATACTACAATCGAAACTCACGTCTACCCGAAAAACAGTTAAATTTCTTGATATTGTGAATGTTCTGTCTTAACCCCCTTAAATGGACATTATGGCAAATTAAATCTAATGATGTAATAAAGCACAATTTTTAAAAGGCGCCTAGCCCGCAAAACCAATTTCGCTAAATGGTAATTAATGAGCTGCCTATAAGAGTCTCGGGTCAATATTTTGAGTTAATTAAGTGGCGACTTCTTGCGCAACCTGCATGGTAAGTCCGTTTAGCTATCTATCTGCTTGCTGGGTTAACGACTCCGAACTGAGCGGGTCGAATTGCAAAATTAAATCGTTGCAAAAAAGGATCTATATTGTACGCGCAATTTCGCTGAATCCGCAGGATTTTCTGCGATTCCCAAAGGTCGCCAAGTTCATTGTACACCATCAAGTGTGTTATATACCATCAAATTTGTTGTATACCATCAAGTTTGTTGTACACCATAAAGTTTGTTGTACACCATCAAGTTTATTTTGCACCATAAAATGTGTTGTATACCATCAAATTTGTTGTACACCATCAAGTTTGTTGTACACCATCAAGTTTGTTGTACACCATCAAGTTTGTTGTACACCATCAAGTTTGTTGTACACCATCAAGTTTGTTGTACACCATCAAGTTTGTTGTACACCATCAAGTTTGTTATATACCATCATGTTTGTTGCACCCATGCAAATGTTACGTGCTTCCTCCTTGCGCAATTTCGCCAAATTTCCACACAAAGACCTTTTGTTTCTGCGCAAAATTCATCATCGTCGGATTGGGCAACAGAAATCTTTCACGAGATTGCTGGTACATGCAGATGGAGTTATCTGATGAATTTTATGTGCTAATTACTGTAAATCTCCGGTTTGTGAAGAATCATGTGATAATAGCTTACGTTTCTTCTTCCGTTTTCCTCAGGCTTCCGCGTGGGAGGTGTCTAAGAAAATTTTTAATCAAAATTGCTTCGTTTGCCTTTCCTCTACTTGAATAATGGAAAATGAATGATACGAGGAGATCGAGTGTATTAGATAGCGATTAGATAGTACAGAGTTGCTGCTTAGCGAAATTTCTCCAATGAAAGGCCTAGTGCATAGAGCGTAATCACTGGCTGGCACCAAATATGGAGCCGAAGACTTTCTTGGCTATTTGCATGGCATAAATCTACATAAAGTTCGCGAGCAATTAGATTTACGAGATGTTTTCCGATCGCCTGCATGCTTTACCATTCTGCTTCGTTTCTTTGCTTATGGTTACGCTTCAGCGAGGGTACAAAACGATTGTTATTCATTTGCACTTCATAATGACTAATGAGATGTTAGCGCGATTTTAACGAACGAATGTTTTCTGTACTACAGATATATGTATAAACAAGAATATAATTACAAAAATGATGAATACATTTAAATTATTCTTTTCCTTGAAGGTTTGGAATAAATATTATTTTCCTGATGTGTAACTAACTACATATGTATACAGGGTGTCCATCTATCTTCGCATCAGAGGGGGAGGCTCTTAAGGTTGAAATTCGCTCAATGCAACTGTCGAATCGAGACCGGCCGGCTACCTGCCTGTATATGTGTGAATAGGAAAGCTGTTAAATATTTTTCTATTGGACGTCGAAGGAGCTGTGCTGTGGACCACATGTCCAATTTTGAGCAACATACAATACACTAAGATTTTGACCGTTCCTGACCATTCGTTTTAAACACACCCTTAGCTCGCATCAACCTTAAGCGTAACAATGGATTGATGCGAAGACAGATGGACACCCTGTACAAGCATGGTGAAAACGTGAGAATCCATAGAACTGGTTTGAAATCCGAATACGTATCTATGTATGTACGTATATGAAGACACTACAATTGCAATTAGAGACATTCTCCAGGAGGTTAAGATTACTTTTACCTCCCGAACAAATACAAAGACCATCCGAAGCATTGTGCGCTGGAACAATCGCGCTACTAATTTTGCTCTGCTATTTCACGTCTTCCGTTCCAGGGGATATTCATTACAAATTTCTCATGTTTTGCTTTGCGTTCGAGAGGCCAAAAATCTGCTCTCGCGGAATATAATATATGTATTATTTAGAGCAATGACCAGTTCTCCGATGGTTACGCCCATTGAAATTCAATTTCTACCCGCCCACGTTTCGCTGTGCAAGCCCGATGATAAATATCGGTTTTCTTTCACGCATCGCTCGGAAATATCAAAAGTGGATTACGAAACCGAACTCGCAATAAAAACGAAAGTTCCATGACGAAAACTGAGCACCATAAAAGCGGAATGTCGCGGTTGCTACGTCGGTTATAGATGCAACCCCCAGTATGTGTCAAATGTATAATAATATTATTATGCATCATTTTATAATGTAGGTATTTAATAAAATAGTGTTATGGATTAAAGGCAATGAAATTATAATTTTGTTAAAAGTTTGCGATTCGTGGAATCTTATTGACATCGTGAAAACGTAAAATCGTATCAATTTTCAGTGAAAAACCAAATCAATGTTAAAAGTGACCAAATAATGACTGAAAAACTATAAACAAATGTACTGGATTTTACTGTAAAATCCATAGAAATATTTTAATAAATTTATATGTAAAGGCCATTGATATATAATAACGTATGTGTGTACATATACATAACTGTATCTAACGTCGAGAAGTGGATATTAATATTTATTGGTGGAACAAGAAAGGACACCGAGTCTAGGGGTAGTCTAGATTCACAAAGGCTCAAGGATTTAAGAAAAAATCTATTTTTCCAGAAATACATTTCTTTCGTTGTACTCCTAGAGGTCAACGACCGAATGTAGCGCGATTAAATTAAATTAAAAAAAGGAAAAGCACTAATAATTGATATTTATCTTATAATTGGCATGCCAAAAAAGTCGAACGCAACCATACCAAACGAATAGATGTTTATAATGAACGCTCATCCGTTGAGCTGAGAGGCAATAAAATGAAATTCGAGAAAAGAATCGTTTAATTACCTAGACGTGCGGTTCTTATGTAAAACCATTATCGGGCTCCCGAAGCGTGTGAGTCTGCAAATTGAGATCTTCCAAGATCATTCACTTTCAACGCTTGTGAATGGTGGGCAATTTATTTACAACGCGCGAAAGTATGATTATTTACGATTTTATATCACTAGATATACATAAAATATATATATTATAATATTTATATCATAGATTTATATTATAGATTATACTTATAGATTAGCACATTAACCGTATTATTAGCTAGGCCTACCTTTTTGCGCGATTTGCTTCTTTTCTTTCGTATTGAGGACATTTCTTTTGTTGAGTTTTGCTTCATTGGTCGTATGTGAGATAGTATTTTTCTTCGCTGGAAAGATAAAAAGAAAAATAAACAAAATTTGTATATTCGAATAAAAATCAAATAACTGTGCTACAAATTTATTAAAACCAACGATAGTTGTTTAAACCTATCGTTTGGTTAAAACACATTACAGCACTGCAGTAAATTAGGCAACCGGATAAGCAAGCAAATGCTTACTTGCCTATGTCAGTACACATATATGTGGTTAGTATCGCCTTATAGGCAACCAACATTCCACCTGGCAATTATCTGTATTGTTAATGCATAATAAATTAATAATATAACTAATGTTATTAGACATAATTATGTGCAAATTTATCAAAAATATGTGCCTATTGTTATATGCAATTAAATGTGTTTAACCCCATTTCCCTATCCTTGCATAAATGCAACAGAGCAAGGATTAGCTAAGCAACTGCAGGTGTAAGCCACCTGCAAACCCGTTCCTACAGCGAGTATTTACATATTTTGCATCTGGTTCTTCTTTCGATCGCCTTCATCATTTGTTTACTTCCACTTGTTGTGTGCAATATCACGGCAGATCTGTGCGGTACTTTCCAGGAAGCATCGAATGCATATCTTTGTACTTTGCAGGAGATCGCTTTGGGGGCTACGTTTATATCAACGACGTTTATATGTTATCTTGTTTATACGTGGATATGAAAGCAGAGAATGAGGAAGATGGAAAAGGGGAGAGATAGAAATTGCGAGAGAGAGGAAGAGAGATAGAGACCGAATTAGCATATACCCTAGATCTTAGATCCGAGTAATTTGATAAGTAAACCTGCAAAGCTTTGGGCTAGTAACGGCACTTGGGACTGGTAGGTGGAAGCGTTGACTTGAAGTCTGGAGTACCAATCTCTGCTAATGGTGTTGATTTATAGCAGAAATAAAATGAATCCTTTCCGCGTAATTATCCAATTGAACCAGATGGGTGCTGCTGCATGATCATACGGCAAGTGATCACTTGGAGACATTTTGAATCACCAATTTAAGTGTATTTAATTTAATTTAAATGTATTTACGTAATTTTTGGCCGTTTCCTCATAAATTCGCCTAACATCTATTCTAAGAACAGCACTTATATTAACTATATAGATTTTCTTTCATATTTGAAATTTGGTAGCTTACCTTCATTGACAATAGTGGCCGACTGGTTGTTTGGAGGGTTTCTAGGAGATAGCTTGGCAGCAGTTAAAACTTGGGCAACTCGCACAACATCTCTTTTTTTAGCCGATCCTGAAATAAAAATGCGCTAAGTTTAATAGTTGCAGTGATCCTCTCGCTGTGACAATAATTTGTTCAAATAACGTTTGCATCTTATTCCTGATGCAGTGTGTTTAAATATTTTTTTTCATCTAGTGTGTTATCCTTTTTTACCTTTCATTATCTTTTAACCAATTTTACCGTACCTGTATTTCAAATAATTATAATTCTGCATCACCATGACAACAGAATGGCGATTTCTCAACAAAACAAACAACAGCCCCCGAAACGGTTGGATGAAGGTTTGTGTGGTTTTCTTGTTTTATTTTATTTATAACGATTAATTTTTTCTTTTAATTTGTTAATTTTCATTAATTTGTGTCAATTTTCATTAATTTGTGACAATTTTCATTAATTTGTGTCAATTTTCATTAATTTGGGTCAATTTTCATTAATTTGTGTCAATTTTCATTATTTTGGTTCAATTTTTAATTATTTTGGTTCAACTTTCAGTTATTTTGGTTCAATTTTCAGTCACTTTGGTTCAATTTTCAGTCATTTTAGTTCAATTTTCAGTCATTTTGGTTTATTTTTCAGTCATTATGTTTAATTATCAGTAATTTTTTAAAATTTCTTTTTATCAATTTTATTGTCATTTATTTTGTTTGAGTTGCATTTAGTTTCTTTTGTTTTCTTAACTTTTAATTATTTTTATTTATTATGTCTTATTATTTTTGTATTTGAATTTTACTTTTGGATTCGATTTACCACGTAGATTTTTTGTAATTTTGCGAGCTTCGCAGCAAGTCTCACCTCTTTTTCCGAAACTGGAAAACTTGTCGCGCTCAGGCAGCCTACTAGATGCAGACCGCGCGAGCTTATCCTTTGAAGGATGTTGACCCATTGTTAGCAACTGATCATGACGATGTCAATTCCTGGGCCGCCTTGATCCAGCTGCAATACTCGGCCAACTAGATCTGGTTGTTGGGTCTCCCCAAAGAGGGTCCTTGCAGCCAGTCTTCGTGAAAGATCCATGTCAAAAGCAACGATACAAATGCAACGATGCAAAAGCAACGATGCAAAAGCAACGATGTAAAAACAACGATGCAATAGTAACGATGTCAAAAAGAACGATGTCAAAAGGAACGATGCCAAAAGTAGCGATATCCAAAGGACCGATGCCAAAAGTAACGATATCCAAAGGAACAATGTCAAAACGAACGATGTCCAAAGTAACGATGTCCAAAGTAACGATGTCCAAAGTAACGATGCCCAAAGGACCGAAGTCAAAAGCAACGACGCCAAAAGCGAACGGGGAGTAAATATCGTGGCAGGCGATGAAAACTTGCTTTTCGGGGGCTCCCGCTAAAAATAGTTCGGATTATGTAGGTTAGCCAACCTTCCAGCGAAGAATCAACAAATGCTTCGATCATTTAACCTGTCTGTCTGAGTTTCGACGGCCGCGTGTAAACATAATAACTAATTGGGACTAGTTAATCAGTTGGTGGTCAAGTTGGGCGGATACACGGACCAGCGATTTACTAAAGCTAAATTTATTGTGATATCTAGATTATACCATCATTCTTAAACAACCTCTGTTACGTATATTTCCGACATTTAACTGATCTAATAATTTTTTAATTAATTTTTTTCCCATCATAGAAATAGGTATCAAGTGTTCATTAACTAAGTACTGTTTTATGAACAATGTAAGTAAATTTCAGAGCCGTCTTCAATAAACTATGAATCTTACTATATTCTTACTTAAACCTGGAAATAGCCTCGTGTTTCAAGAGAGTATTGAAGCATATATACAGATTGATCTATTCACAACTGGCCAGGGGATGGAGACACAATTATATAGGTTTTAACGTGGTCGTTCGTCAATGGCTGGGACTAGAGAACAGTTCGGCAGGGGATGTCATAAATCTGTACATGCAGGGAAGGGAGGTACTTATGTATCTACACCGGTTTATTAAGGGCTAACGCGTTTCGTGGAATGGTACCAGTTCATCAGAGCCTTTACATTTGAAATAATTATTTTAAATGTAAAGGCTCTGATGAACTGGTACCATTCCACGAAACGCGTTAGCCCTTAATAAAGATTTTACTACAATAAAACTTTTTCATTGGACTTCATACACAAGAAAAAAACCATCATCAAATAAATATCAATATTTCTATTGAAATAAAATTATTGTTTTATGGTTTTATTAACATTTCGGCTGCTGCTTGCCGTATTTCTCAAAATATGCGACAAATTATTTATTGCCAGAAAAAATTTGGCGAAACGTCGACTTTTAGAATAAAATGAAGTTTATGTATGAAAAAATGTATCATTTAATATACCTCAGTACTCATAAGAAATAGAATTATTTTCATAATTATTTAATATT
>JAWQRP010001322.1:0-19774 GCA_033557875.1 Quadriops clusia | reverse complement strand
TCCGAACAGCTGCTTCTTCTACCTGCTGTATCTTTAAAACGACTTCGAATTTTTAAAAATCACTTTACTACCGTATTCTAGACATGTTAAGAAAGCAATTTATGAAAAAAAAATCGATTTTTTGAGCCCATCACATGGGATGACCCCCTTAACTCAATATAAAACTAATGGGCAAACTAGTGGTTATCTTTAACTCATGATTACTTTTGTTAGTGCAACTGACCCTTAGACGCCCGCGATTCAAAGTAACAACATTATTTTATTTTTGCTCCTGGCCAATGTAAATTTCTGGTGAAGCAAAATAAAAGGTAAGTGTCGAAATGTTTCCTGAATAGAGTTAAGCCTTTTAAGTGTATTTAGTCAAACGTTCAAAATAGTAATGGGCAACTTAGATAGCGATAGTAATTTATGTATTTTTTTATTTTTGACTTTTTTCTCATAAGTGTACACTGACAGAAAAAGATGTCTATCGCTTTACAAAACTGTAGGGTAGGTGGGAGCAAAGCCCCGCATGGGGTAAAACCTCGCACCCCATTTTTCAATAGACTGCCACTGATGGCTGATGGCAAAAGAGTCGATTGCTTTGGGTGATAGGTGTTGTATTGCCAAAATTCATGGTGCTCGACCTTTGGTAAGCAGAGAAAATAAGGAAAGTTCGATTTTCGTACTTTTGATGTAATTTTTATGATATTTTACTTGGACATTATGTGAATTAGAGTTATTTGAAATTAATCAATTACATTATTAGTCGATACTAGTAACCATAATCTTCAGTTTGTTGGAAGATCTTTCGCTTAACTTTGCTTATAAAAATAATAAGACTGCTTCATTCCATATGTGCCAAATGGGGCAACACTCCGCATATGTATAGGGCCAATCCCCGCGCCAGACTCAGACTCTTCAGAGTCATATGCGAATTTCTCTTGCTAGACAGTACTTCTTCCATTTTTTATATATGTAACCATTTTTCATTATTTCTAGTTTACGTTTCTGGTTACTAATCTAATTCTCATTAAATTCATAATTTTGAAAGGAAAAAAGAATTATTTTTCTTTTTTGTTCAAGTTTTATAAAGTGTTTGTAGTTTAAAACGTTATTAAGAAATTAAAGAGCAATTTTGAAAGTTTTCAGTAAGTAAAGTTCTTTTTTTATCCATTTCTATTTGTTTTGAAAGTATGGGGTTTTGCCCCATTTTTTGGGTACTCCCAAGGGTTATTGGTAAGATGCCAAATTGAACGTCCAATATGGAATTAAAGGAAATCTACTTCTTCGTGTCCACAACATTCGAAAAACCGAAAATTTCGGGGTTTTGCCTCGACCTACCCTAGGTGTAAATAAAATATTGTAACAAAAATAATTGTAAGTATTGTGCCGAATTGAGGGGGTCCTCACTCTGATGCGAGTGATGTGGGCGGAAGCGGGACTTACGGAAACATTCCGTAAACGAAAATGACGGGAGATTCAAATCAACCCGAAATTTAAATTGGCCAAAATTAAATGTGATCGTCTAGTATTGGTAAAATCCTTTTTACGTCATTTTCGTAGTATCCCGGAATTCGTAGGTAAATGTCACGTTAAAGAAAATCAAAGCCATTAAGGTGAGAACTGTTATTGAGAGTGAAAACACAGGGAAAATTGAAAAAAGAATTAATTCAAAAGGAATGTCAAGTCGTTTGCGCATCTGTGTGTGTGTGTGTGTGTATGTGGTTGATTTCAGGTATGGCGGTCATAACCCTTAGTGAAGAAATTCTCATGTGATGTAGCTGTTTGCTTTTAACTTAGTTTTTGAATTTAATGATTTTATTTCAAATTTAATTTAATGATTTAGTCGCAAAGTCTGTTACTAGGAAAGACTTTTTTCATTCATTTACTTCGAAAATGTTATTGTGATTAAGAAGAACTGAAATACGCGAATGTTGCTAAATACCAAGTGCACAACGCAACTTGGATAGCGGGCAAACCCTCAGAATATTTATGTTATACATCCGAATTACTAGAGCTCAGGGTGAAATTAATCTCAGTCCTTAGGAGTCAAAGGTCATGGTCACCTCATCATCGGAATCTGTAAGTTGTTAGTTATTTCTAAAGCGAGTTCAAAATTACAAACAGATTCCTTGAAGCAAAATGGCACTTTACCAGAAAGAGTTCTACTTTCGCTTCCGGTAAACTACCACTACCGGATATCCAAATAAACTCAAAAGTTAATAAGAGATTACTAATAGACAGTTCTGAACCTCACCATGAACAAGAGTTAGAATTAGAGCACGAAATTCTAAAAGTCACCGTGTAGAGTTAAGGCTGCGAACGAAAGATAATTTGAATGCCTTCCGTATAGGCAACCTTTAGTGCAGTCAATGTATTTCTTACGGGGATATATGCAAATTCCGTTTTAACGATAAGCGGTTTATTTTTTCACAACTATCAATGTATTTGGTACCAAATGAAACGTTAAATACACAGCTATAGGATCTCGTGGCTGGTTTTTTGAGTTTAGCCTTTGTTGAAGATATTTTACAGATTTACGCTGATAGTTCTTTTGAACTCTGTCTCGAGAAGATGTACTATCTTATTTAAAAAAATAGGCCACGAGATCCTGTAGCTGTGTATTTAACGTTTCATTTGGTAACAAATACTTTGATAGTTGTAAAAAAATAAAGCGCCTACCGTTAAAACGGAATTTGCATATATCCCCGTAAGAAATACATTGATTGCACTAAAGGTTGCCTATACGGAAGACATTCAAAATATCTTTCGTTCGCAGCCTTAAAGTTACAATTCTAAAAGTCCCATGTTCAGTTGCAGTTAAAGACAGTTATTTATTTGTTTAAGTATGTTTACATAAAAGAAAAAGTATGAACACTAAAAAAACTCAACTTATTAACGATTCCTACAACCATAAAGACACGACATTACGTAGGAAAATAAAGAAGGGTATGCAAAAACGTAATATTATGCTGAATACAAGTATTGTCATGTAAATAATTGATCAGAGTTTACAGATAAATATAATAGTCGGTGCTTTTTAAATGCACGTAGTAAAATAAGTTCCCACTTGTCATTAAAAATACAACAAAACGTGTAACCCTGGAATAAAACTTTTTTGAATAATTCAGTTGAAATGGGGCTTTGAAATCGGTGTTCACAATTTCACCACATAGGTTACGAAATTCTGTGTTGCATGTGCACTCGCGGCAAGGTGGCCCTCTCTTAAAAACAGGCTCTCCTTTCTTTATACCGGGTCCATAATTGCAAACAACGATTACTTCATTTCCAAAATAAGTGAATCCACATCCAATATGAGTAACTTTGGCCCAAATCAATTGAGAAAAATTTATATTCCTAGGTGTGGGCACAAAGCTTTCGTAATTGAGCTCGCTCGCTGCCACAAAAGACTTATACCAAAACGATGCTGCGTCTTCCAACAACTTACACATGCACTCTTCGTCGCATTTCTGGCTACTATTTGTGGACGTCACAAATCTGTTGGAACCAACAAGAGGATGAATTGACGACTCACGACAGGAATCTGGTTGCGAGGTGCACATGTTTGCCCAACACTGCGCCATGAACTCCAATTCTTTGCTGTAGGACACCACATGCATGTTGGTAATCATTGGATATTGGGGATCCCTCTTACCAGCCAATAAATCGCGGACGGTATTGTGAAACATTAAAATATGTGCCCTTCCGCTATCGGTTAAGATCCCCGCTTGGACATAGTTTGTGCAACGTCTTGGATGCCTGCATGGGGCTAATTCGCAAGGGGTATTGAACCTGCCACATCGAGGTAAAAGGCAAAAAGGATTGTTTATATCGACGTCTGTTTCAATTAATGTTTGAACCAATGTGAAAATTTTAAAAAATGTGCTGAAAGTAATTAATGACACTTGTTTTCTTTGGTACATTGTGGTCTTCTTATTCACACTGAGGGAATTCTTGACCCGGGACTAAAGATAATTCGTATACAATGAGCAAGAAAAATTTTATTTCACTTAAGAACTAGAACTTTTTATTAAGTAAATTTTTATTACAAGAAATTAGTTTCATCAACTTAATTTATGAAAATAGATTTTCTGCAAAAGAACTGCAAGGAACGTTTTGAAGTGAAAATGAAGAAATTACTAAAGAGTATCTTTTCTTATAAATTCGTTAGGCTTATCTACAATAGTTTAATACAAAAATGAATGCAACTAAAGCAATATTATTAATCCTTAAATTACTCGATTTCAGCATAAAAGGAGGTTCAAAATCTTCGCTAACGTAAGAAGATCCACATAAACCATTATACTCTGAGTTGCAATTTGTATCTTGCAAACATTTAGAACAAGGTTCTCCTCGCGTATAAGTCCCTTCAGAAGGGATATTTCCACTTGGACCATAGTTACATATGAAAATTGAATTTCTTTCTAGTGTTGTCTTTCCGCAGCCAACCGCTCTAGATTTAGCCCACACCAACTGGGTAAAATAGCCGCATGCTATCCTAGCACCTACCGCATGTTTATCAATGTACGCCTTTTCACAGTTTTCTATTTGGGCGTACCAAGATTTGATAGCCCTTTTCACAAAATTACTGCCAGCCCTCCCGTGGAAAAGGTTTTGGCCGACGTTTTTGTAGTCAGTCACACTTCGACATGTATCATGGTTAAACATGCATGCGTTTGACCAACATTGGGCGACAAATTCCAATTCTAAATCGTAATATAATGCAGACATATCGGCAGCGCTCGAATGCCCCATCCTGGGGTCATGTCCTAAAGCGAGCCTATTCCTTAAATCATTATGCATATTTAAGATGTCCTGGCGTTCGTCTCGCGTAAAAATTTTACCTGAACTATTTTTTGAACAGGAACGTGATAAACCGCATTTCACGTCCATTCTATCGCAAACTGTGTGCAGTGCTCCACACTCGAACTCGCAAAATTTTTCACAATCGTATGTTAATATTAGGCTGAGATGGAAAATGACTTTTATTATAAGCTTCATTTAGACAAAATTCCTATGACATTTACTCTTAGTTGGCAAAATTTATTTTGATGAAACAAAGTCACTTATACCCCCGTTTTTTTGTATTGGACAATCCGAACAAATTCTTTCTACATCTTTATAAGTACTGCGGTACTCGCATCTTTTCCCTATTCTGACATGGAAGAACATAGCTTCATATTTTTCCGTCAAATTGACAATGTTTCGACATGTTATATTACCTCAACCTTCTGGCGATATTGAACATGTGGATTTCTGAGGGTTCCGCCAGAAGCTACTTCTGCGATCTTGATTGTTACATTGACAACCGCTGGGAGACAAACACAGTCTGTTCCAGGGAAGAAGAGAGCTGCGGAAGGGCGATGGCATGCGATAAAACTGCGACAAGTAATTTTCTTAACAATCAAGAAAGAGGAAACATTTTGCACTATCATAACCAGCTCAGAAATCTCATCGCCAGCGGCGGCGAATCAAGGGAAAAAAATAGCAGTTCATCTGATATGGCGCTGTTGTCCTACGACTTAGAATTGGAATTTTTAGCGCAATGTTGGTCGAATGCTTGCATTCACGGTCAAGATAAGTGCAGAAGATCCTCAAGGTTCGAGAATGTTGGACAAAACATTTACCATGGTCGTATCACCGACCATTTTCTTCAGGATGCCGTAGACTATTGGATCTCTCAGAGGAATGTATTGAATAAAAATCTAATTAACGAATATCGTCCCCGCAATACTATTCACACCTGCCACTACGCTCAGTTGGTTTGGGCCAAAACGGAGTTTATCGGATGTGGTAGGATTATGTGGGGAAAACAAGTTACAGTTGTTTGTAATTATGGACCGTCAGGAAACATTATCGGTGAAAACATATACCGTTATGGTGAGCCGTGTTCTAATTGTAGGGATGGTAAACATTGCAATTCCAGATATACAAGCTTATGTGGCGATATCATCAATTATGATAATTGGACGGCGCCTTTTGGGGACTTACACTTGGAAAGTAGTTCGAGTAAAGGGCAGTGCCCTCTTATTATTTTATCTGCTACTTTTCTTTTGTACATCTCACATTAACAGGCTATAAGAATATATTTTATTATAGATTATTAGGTCTTAAAAATGATAAGTACTATACTAAACAATTTCTAAAGAATTAGTTCCTTATGTTCCTCTACTACATGTATTTCCCCACAATCCTTTATAACTACTTTTGCCGTAGGTTTACCAGCGTCAGATCCATGGGATTCCATTACTTTAACAACATCCATTCCTTCAATAACATTTCCAAACACTACGTGCAGTCCGTTTAACCATGGGGTCTTTTCGGTACAAATAAAAAACTGGGAATTATTTGTATTCGGACCTGCATTCGCCATTGATAAAATTCCAGGACCTGTGTGCTTTAATGTAAAATTTTCATCCCTAAACCTATGCCCATAAATCGACTTTCCTCCAGTTCCATCACCATTCGTAATGTCCCCTCCTTGACACATAAATTTAGGTATAATCCTGTGAAAAGTGGAGCCTTTTAAACCGAAACCTTTCTCATGAGTCGCCAGACATCTGAAGTTTTCAGCGGTTCGAGGAACAATATCGGCCCTTAAGAGCAACACTATCCTTCCTACGTCTCTACCGTCGATGCAGATGTCCAAAAATACCTTCGGATTTTTCTTAGAGAAATCTTGCTTAGGCGTAGAGCCACAACATCCCATGTGAATTGCAAAACTATTTAGCGCTAGATTTTCTAGTAAATGCCATATTCAAATGACACTTGAATTCAACCAACCAGACTCATTTGACATTATTGATAGTTGGTGTTCACTCGATAAATAAATAAATTATGATTTCGTGGTTACGTCCTTATGATAACAGTGACGGAATAAACAAAGAAATGAGCGGTATATTAGTACTCACTGTTTAATCGAGGATGATTAAACACAGAAAGAAGAAAAATTTATTATTAAACAAAAAATCTAGGAGGTAATCTTTCGAGGTGATATTTTTATACGTTAGAAGTATGTACCTGCCATTGCATATTATTGCCTTCATAAGCCTAAATATAGGCAACAGTTGTTGTGATAATATATTGCGCGTGGACTAACATGTGTGTGGTCACAGGAAATTTAACTATAGAATCGTAAATTTTCAGGGCAGATTTTTTTTGCGCTGCTATAAAATAAATATACTGGCAAGTACATTCTGACAATTTTATTTATTTTCCTGGATTATCTACCGCACTTGTTGGGATCGCAACATATGTAGATTTAATTGGGAACACTTACAATTTAAAAATAATAGGACCCTCACATCTTCATAACTCAGAAAGAATTACTGTTTCAAACTTCGTCACAGTGCGCATAAGGCTTAGGAGATGATCTCAGTATACCCATAAATCAATGTCAATTTCTGCATTTCTGTTTTTAGACACAATAAAAAACTTTAAAAAACGGCACCCTTTGTTATATCAATTTCTTGACTATGAATCTTAATTTCAAATTCATTACACAGCTTTATTTGAATTAATTCGATTTATTAATTTATTTATTATTTTTCTTATCCTCCGTAATAAGGTAGATTAATTAATTCTTACACATAAATAGAGCTTCTGTTTCTTTAAGTAATGTATATTTGTTATTGATGAGAACAAAGAATGGGAAAATTGCAAAGATTTATTTCTTGAATTAAAAAATAGAAAAGGGCGTTGGACGGGAGTAAATAAGACTACAGAAAACCTGGCAATAGTTTTAACACTTTGGAAACATTCAAACTCAGTCTATGATAATCATGTCCTCTTCAATTTCTAACCATTTTTTTCTTCATCCTACTAAATCCATCGATTCCTCTCTGTTACCGTCTTTAACAATTATGTCTACTTTATCCTGCTCGATGAACGAATACTCTCTATAGTATACATATGAATAATTCTTTTAATATTTTAATGCGTAATTGCGTTTACTTGACTAAAAGCTTAGGTATAAAACCAATTCAGTTTTCGGATTTTCCAATTTTAGTATTATGTAAAACGGAAATGCATAACACTATAATAAATTTTCACAAATAGGTACGAAAAATCTGCTTTGTTATGTAAATGAATATTTATTTATTAGTTTAAGTAAACTTGAATACAACACTTTATCCAAATTGTTCGCCAGAATGTAGTCCAAATGATTGAACCTCTTGTATGGAATCAAATATTTCATGACTACGTTTGGTAATTTACTTGACAGTTCATCTACGTCCTAAAATGAGTACGTAGCAATAATAAAATCACACGAATTAACAAATTAATAAAATAATAGATAACAGGGGATTATGATGATTCAAGAAATGTAATTCTTACCACTTCCGATACTATAAGATCATTTTTTCCATAAACAAGTGCTACTGGTGCTGTAATATTCTTTATGTTGTAATCTGGAGGTACCATTCTACCATATCTCATCATATTTTTTGGGGCGCCAAAATCATACCTTTTAAAAGCACCTAAAAATAATATAAGATGATCTTTCAAAAACTTTCAATTATTCATAATATATGTTTGTTTATGAAAGTAATGAAATGAAATCTTCACTAGTGACTGAAGTATGTCTTATAATTTGTTACCTGTTTTAATAAGTTGTGCAAAATGAACGATTTGCATCAAAGATACATCGTCAGGAAGTCTGCTCAACATAAGACTAACAAGAGGCTAAAAAGCATTGAAACCCAATTAATTACACACCTAAACATATTTTGAAATCTTACCTTTCGAAGCTCTTGCCAATCGTAACCAGTTACGAAGAAGATAACTACTGCACAAATGTTTTCTAAAACAGATCGTTCTGAACACATTACTTTTGCATTTTCCCACAGCACTTTTCTGAAGGGGAGCAATTCGAAAATATTGTATCTGGCCAAGAAGTCCTTAAATGCAAACATGCTATTAGTTCGGTTTATTACTCTCGAGAACTAAACGACAGCTCGATTATCCTAATTAAACTCACCTCAACAACATTATAATTGCGTGATAGTTCTCTTAGCAAAGGTTGTTTCATGTGAGACAAAAATGCTACAGGCGCTAATGCAACCATTAATTTAATTTTTTTATTGTACTCGGGTCTTTCGGATGCCATCACAAAAAACGAAGTGGTACCTTGCGAATGACCTACGTAGGTAAGCTCAGATTGGTTCGTTTTGTCCAATACGTAATCTATCATTGTTGGAACGTCGTAGTATCCTATTTCATGAAACCTGAAAGACCAATTAAAAATTGTTGTAAACATTCCTTATATAAATAATACCATATTTGATGTTTCAACAAAAGGTTTTCCATGATCTTCTCTTCGCTACCCACTATAGGATAAGTTAATTAGTGCAATTAACGATTGCGAAAAGATGTAAGTGCATTCGTAATTGTACCTTTAAATTTGTGCAAATAGGCGCAAAAATTTAATAATTTGCCTTAATTTTTAGTTGTGCGTAAAGACGGGAGTGCATCATACAATACATTTTTATTGATTAAGTATGTCAAGTATGTTCTTCTATTAGAAGTAATAAATAATCTCCAACTTAAAAGACAATAAAACAATTTAAAATCGTTATTTCCTAACGCTGACATTTTCATGCATATTTTTATTACTTGCAATCCTTTGAACTGAAGTTGAAGCTATATGTACATAAAAAGTTACGAGATTTGTTCTTCCTTGACCTAGGATTACTCATTAATTTACTTAAATAATATGCACTCTGGCGGAACTTTATGTGTTCTTGTGCGACTGGTTTTTAATAATTAATTGCCTGGCGTAAATCGCATAAACAATAATGGTCCTGATTTAAAAAAAATGACATTTTTATATTAGTGAGCATTAGCTTTATAAAACCGGAACATTTAAGTTTTTGCATGCACATTTATTTCCATTTTTTTATACTGATTTTTAAAATATGGAAGGAAATAGGAAATATCCTCCAATTTGAAGAAGGTCAGATACTATAATCTCTTTTTTCTTTCGTATAATATTTTTTTGTTTGCAATAACGCAGGAATAATAATTATGTAATTATTACAAATCTACATCGATTCATTATTTTCAAGTTTTTTTAAAGAAAAGAACAAGTAGAACTTTTTCTTTATAATTATGGGATTATGTCCGTTGAAAAATAAATTCATGTTATGAAGCAAATGATATTTATCTTGTTTTCCTGCCGCGTTTCGTCCAGCCTATAGACTTCTTCGAAGGTAAAATATTACACAGTTAAAATGATATAGATATATATAAATATATAAATTATTATTACTACGTACTACATATTTAAACTTAAGATTATGCGATAAATTAATCAAGTTCTACTTGTTATTTTCTTAAAATTATTGTAATTAATTTAGTCCACCAAGAAAACACAATTATTGTCAAGTATTTTAACACAAAGTGTTTAGAATTGGATAATATTGTACGTACGAATATTTCCAATATTTTGGATCTCTGTCTGGATCATATCGTTTATGCCTTCTTGAGAATTCTGTTCCTCTTGCATTTCCCATCCACACGTCGTATCCTAAGTCTGCTAAAATATAAGCTAATCCAGATTTAGGACCACCAATCGTGAAAGTTTCTGAGGTTGCAAGAATTCCATGCATTAAAAAAGCTACTGGCTTTTGGCCAGTCTCATTTTTGGATCCAACGCCTCGAGGTAACCTCTGCAGTGTTAACATGTACCCATCGGGAGTTACGATATCTTTGTAAGTTTCAAAACCGTATCCGTTTTTATTAATCAATTGCTCCTGAAAAACACATATCAGCTTTAACTTTTAATCATTAATTAACTTCACTCGTGTGCAATTATTTGAAGGACAATAAAATTTCATAGATAGATAATACTAAATTAGCCCTTATTGTTGAGGTATTAGTGTGCACTTCCTCTTTTATATCGTTAGAATGAATTGCAAAGCATCTATTATAAATAAAATCAATCCCAAAACCACAAATCGCTACCGCCAGTAAATAAAGGACGGCTCGTTAACTAACGATCTGTAATTACGATTAGCAAACGTTATTATTTTCATGGCAAATCTTCTGCTGACGCAAGAGGAATTCTTTAAAAAACTCTTTATAGAGATGATAATTTAATTTATACTCCGCGAATTACTACGTGACATTAGAATGCAATGAACAAGTTTGTTTTTATGGGCTTCGGTGCTAGTTTGCCTAATTAGGAATTCAAGAGGTTTTATACGGAAGACGAACAATATTTACTTACCAAACTTAAATAAATATCTGGATTCGGCGCAAATAAAAATGTTCCTACAACATCTTGGGACCCATAATTACATAGCATTAACACTAAAATTAAAATTTTCTTACAGGATGCGATGAACATCATCTGAAATATTGAAAAGTTAATAATTTGTGGCCCCCGGCATTACATTTTATTTGCCACGAGAATATGATATCATTTTAGTACTCAAAAAGAAAAGCAGTAGAAACGTATCTAGACCACCAGCAAAAAATTTTCAAATTGTGACTGTCATTAGTTCATAATTAATGAAAGATGATACTACAATTCTCAGTGTTAATTGGTCAGGTTTATGACGGCGTCCTCGACCCTCAGTAATGATGAAAATATTTTTATTATATTTATGTATGTGCAAAGACACAAAATCAAACGTCATAAAATAGATCCAAATATTGCGATATTCTTTGCCCTAGAGTAAAATTGATTATTAACGAATTATTTATTCATGCGCTCCAGTTAATCGGCCTCTTCTTGCTTTCAAAACCACTTAAATTAGTACTTATATTCATTTTTGTACTTAAAGTGCGTCAGTGGACTGTAATCGCGAAACTTGTAGAACTTTTAGATTTTGTATTACCTTTTTTCAAAAACATGTGCATTGACTCAATTTAAAAGTGCTCTGATTCAAATCATTTATTTGTCATTATGCTACAATATTAAATAAGTAATTACTTACGAAATTAATATTTGGTAAAATGTAATAATACTGTATCAATATCTGCCAACCAACTTCATTCACAAGTTCACTATCTAATGTAAATAATTAAAAATATGTATTGTATATAAACTCAGACTCGCATAATGTCAATGTCAACACGGCTTTGAGAATCGCAAATCCCACCAAGTGTTGACTTTTTTTATATGCGATCGTTGTGGCAGGATTAGAGATTTCTGATGCTGGAGCTACTTTGGATTTTTTGAATTGAACATGGAGCTTGAAATGATTATTCCTGTCACACGCTTGAAAAACTGCGCATAATGTAATTGCAATGTTTAAGCATCCGGCACTTTTTTTATTTTATTTGTTAATACAATATAATTATCATTATAATTGTTCGCTTTAAAACTACCCAACGCAGAAATGAAGTATTTGTCTGGAATAATTTAATATAATCAATTGTAAAAGTATTGTCAAAATTTTCTTAAACAACAATTTATTTTTTTTAATTAGTCCTATTTAAAATATTTTTGTTTTCCGTCATATGCGAAAAAACGTGAAAAGGTAGATATGAGATAAAGGGCATCGCACGTTATACATATTTACCAAAAATCTTATTACGTGTGCGATCAACTTTGACCGAGCGACAAGGCTAATACAAAAAGTTGTTAATGGCTAATAAGACTGATCTTAAAGAAGGTTTTATTGGACGAGTAAAATAAAGCACAGAAACATATAGCCGTCCAATTATCCTTCGACACCAGATATAGGTCAGTGTCTCTATAGAATACGTAAACCACTTGATTTTCTTTAAAATAATATTAAAAAGATGCAGCTGTAATTATCAATGCATTAAGTCATGATCACGCTATTACATACTATATTAAATTTCTCCACGACATTAGTAATTAATACAAAAAATTAAAGAAATTAATTCCCAATTATATTTTGCCTTTTTGGAACACAATTTTATTTATAAGAAAAAAAAACGATTACTGTATACTTTGAAATACTTTATTATATTACATATAAATTTAACATTCGCGTCATCTGTTCAAAGGTCCATTACCTAATTTTTACCATATATTGTCTGGGAAACTACCAATAAAAACAACCATTTGAAAACAGAACTCGTCTACTGGTTGACCGCTATTACAATAGCGCTACATCACTTATTATTTAACAATGAATTAAAGGAATACAAATGTGTTAATTAATTTGCACTTAGCCACAGGAGAGGTTTTTTATTAAGTTTCCAGGACTTTGTACTCGTTAAATAAATCAAGGTTGATTTGATATCATTTTTGTCTATGGACCTTTCTAAGGAAGTGTTATTTAAAGAACAGCGTCATAAAAAAACTAGATTAGTTATTATTATTTCAAAAGTATGTAAATATTTTACGCAGTTCTTTTTATGTAAAAATAATGTTAAAATTTAATACGGCTTGTAACTTACCTCACTTCAATTACAATTTTTGGTCACTTTGTTAGGTACAAAAATAGGCACGTTAATGTAATGACTATCTATCGCTACTCAATTTGCTAGAAGAACATAATGTGTTAACCGTACCACGGGGATATTAAAACTAAAATGCACAATACGATTCCAATCATATTTAAAAAGTTTTTGCAGGGTGACATGTACTTATAAAAACGTAAATCATAGTGCAACATTTATAATTGCTGTCTGGTATTATTTACTTAATGAAGTTTTAACCCTTGGATTTCGGACAATGACTAAAACGCATATTAATATTACAACTGGCTGGACAAAGTACTTGTTATAAATTGCATTTTACATTAAAATGTTAGTAGATCTCATACCAATAATATTTAATAATATTTATTATTACATAACGCTGATTACTTTTTCATACGAGTTTATTATTGCATATACAAAGTGCGACAAAACATGCTCCAATCTTTTCTGTGAGAAATACAGACTGTGTTTTAAATGTTAATGTGTCTAAAATAAACGTAATATAATTGTGATGAGGAAGTATTCATGAATTATGTCAACCTTGTGTTGTACTGGACTGGGCATCTATGAAAATTAATTAATTTTTTACGCAACAAACGCAAATTATTCTGACGTTCATGAATACTAATGGGTGTGAAATAATTTTAAAAGAAAGTTAACGATTCTCGGAAAATGGTTTGAATATCAAACTGCCATAAAATTTCGGCTCATAATCCTCTAAAATAAAAAGTTTTCAATTTCTGCTTATATTGTAGGGACCACCAAATTTTACCAGCCAACAGTATCTTGGGAATATAACAACTCATTAACTTACACGAATTTAGTTGTTTTTTTAATGAATTTTTTTTATTTGGCCAAAATCTACATATAGTGTTAGTTTTCTAAATTTATACATCGATTAAGTAGTAAATTGAAAAAAAAATCAGTCATTGTAAAATACCACTTTAGGGCAGTTCTTCTATTATAACTTATTAATATTCATAACTACAGTGGAAAATATCGGACTGTAGATATCCGATAATGCCCATCATGTAGCATATTTAAAGTATGGTATTATGGTTTACTGATAATAATAATGTATTGTGGAATAGGTGATAAATTTGATTTCTCTTAAATATTTTGAACAAAACTAATAATTAAAGCTGCATCATATTTTTATATAAGTATGTAACCAATTCCTTAAGATTTCAAAATAGCAAATTTATAATTTATTCTTGTTTTAAAACCCCTGATTTATTTTTAGACGTCAATGTGCAATAAATTTCGGCGAAATAAACAAGATTCTAGAACAATTACTTTAAATATTCAAGACAAGTCAACAGAGCAATTAGCGTGTCGTAATATTATGACACCATTGATCGAATTTATTACTAAGAAGCGATTATTTTCATATGATATAGTTTTTGTACTTTAATTTTAATTGAAAGTATTTCAAACGAACAATAAAAATTTTAGACCTGTAGATACGAAACAATTCAATAGAAACAGTAGTTAAGTAATTTAATGTTCGTATACTATGTAGGGTCATATGTCGTACGTACAGTTGCACGAGGAATAAAATGTATAATCGCTATGATATTAGGCAACCAGATAGCTAGGTAAACAGATAAATATCTGTTTCCCTATATTATAGAGATTACCTCCAATAGGGAAAGAAACATCTCATTAAAAAAATATCAGAAACCTTTTAAGACATTCCTTGAATACCAACCTAATTAGAAGATTAAATGGTTGAGAAAATAAGGCTACGATCGCAAAATTGTTTACTTTGTTTGAATGAGATTAGGGTGTACACATGGAACAAACTTAAATTCATAATTAAAATAAAATATAAATTGTTTTGAAACAAATAATATGGCCTAATTTATTCAGTTAACTGAGAGATTAAAGAAACTATAAATCATGTGTTTGTTACTTGATAAGTCATTTTCAGCTATGAAAATTAATGTGTGAGAACTCTATGCGCACATGAAAATTTTCTGAAATTTTTCAGAATATTGTTCTAAGAAAAATTCCTTTCTAGATACATTTGTAACATTGATTAAGGTTTTAACTTCGTCGGCATATGTATAACAATCTTGGCAATGCATTATTGAAAACAATCAAGCAAATTATTATCAATAATGTTAGAATCCTTTAAGACCTTCAGCCAAGTAAATTATCTTATTAAAATTCTCTTTCTAATAATTTTAAACCTTATCACTTCATACTTCTAATTTTTGCTATGATTTTAAAATTTTAAAGTTAAATTGTTTAGCTAGCAAAACAAAAACAATATTTTAGTGTTTCGAAATAGGGTATGTAAAGTAAATAATTTTCTTTTATATTCAAAATTATTTTATTTGTAAAACAGTTAATGTAGTATAAACAATTAAAAACAATTTTTGGGGTTAATGTTAATTTTAGAGTTTAATTTTATATTTATGACAGCGAATGTACGGTCAGATATGAAATATAATATACAGAATTAGTCAACATGACTTTCATATGGCGTACACGTCCATTAGATTTACATTGGCCTATGCTTGGCTAATACCACAGAGGTGTATATTATAAATATTGCTTGACTGTACATACATATGTGTTTAATAAATCTTCACAAATATATAGAACTCATTTTATCAAGAATTGCAATTACTGCAACTGAGTTGGTAATTATAAGGAATGAGATATATGCAAAGATAGCTTTTGAAACTCATATATTATTACTGAAGACTTCAAAAGAATCAAATAAATGTGAATTATGTTTTTCTTCAATTTTCAAGACAACTTTAGACTTAACTTACAAGCACCTTAAATGTAATAGAAAACATACCTGTGATTTTGAAAGAATAGTTGTTACAATAAAATTTGAATTCAAATTGTGTTTGAATATTTCTATTTTTTTGGTTAAAATGATAGTTTAAATTAAGTTTAGGCATATAAGTCCAGGAATAAATTCATATATATTTTTTTAAGAAACAAGGTATAAGATAATTACATCAATATAATTACAAAAAAAAAATAAGTCACAAACAATAAAGTTGTCGAATGAAAGTTCTATATACATAGCCAAAATGATAAAATTTTACCGCCTAAACCCTCTGCCTCCCCCTCGTCCACCTCCACCTCCAAATGAATTCCTACCACCTCCAAAACCGCCACCCCCACCCCCACGACCTCCAAAGCCTCCACCCCCTCGTCCTCGTCCACCTCCACCAAATCCTCCACGACCACCAAATCCACCACGGCCACCACCTCCTCCTCTTCCACCTAAAAACAAAATTATATAATTTTTTTCAACATAATTATTGGTAACATTCACTTAATATTAAGTCAGTAAAAAATAATGCTATGAGAGGGTCAATTTATGAAACAAACTACAGAATACGCAAGAATGATTCACTTATAGGTGAATGTCGTAGTTACATTGAATACATTTTAATTCAGAATAGAATTTCGTAAAACTCGGTATAACTTTCAACATCCAAACGATGAATAGTAATATGCAGTAAATATTGCAAATTATTTCTAATTATTTAATGGAATATTTAAATAGTTTTTATGATCTAAACTACATTGCATTATTTTATTTATAGCAAAATTAATATTAAAAAAAAAGGTTTAATCACCTCCTCTGCCACCACCTCCTCTACCTCCACGTTTCTGAACAGAACCTGGAGCTTTAGGTAAAAATCTGTGTAAAGGAAGTAACTTTGCTGGGTCAATGTAAAGTGTTTGTTCTTTTTTGAAGCTATTAGCTTGCACACTATCACTCAATCTAACAGATACGTAGTAATCTCGCACATTCCCAAATATTTCATCGACTTTTCCAATTTGCTCTTTATTCTCTAAGTAGATTGGTGCATTAAAGAACGGTACATCTTCAATGTTAACTTTGCATACCAAATCATCTTGGCATTTATAATCAAAAGTGCCCAGTGCTATAACATTTTCTGGTGGTCCTTGGTCATAACTTCTGTTAAAACCTCCCCTGCCACCACCTCCTCGGCCACCGCCTCCACGACCACCGCCTCCTCGACCTCTAAAGCCTCCGCCACCACCACCTCCTCTGCCTCCGCCAAAACCACCTCCTCTTCCTCGGTAAGACATTCTGGAAAGAAAAATGTATAAGACAGAGATATTGCTCGTGATAAATAATTAAGTATTCATGTGCATCCTCATGACATCATCTGAAAGAGATATTTGTCATGTGTTATGAACCAACATGAATTTGTTAAAAAATTAACCATCACATGCCAAAAGGCTACAACGGTTTCAATCTGGCAGTTCTGCAGATGCGCAAGTCAGATGTGTTTTGGTACATTTTAGTCATATTTAAATGTATTATAAAAAGTTATTTACATCTACGTTTTTATTTAAACTTTAGTACACAATTAGATAAAAATCTATGTATGTATTTTCCACAACATTTTCATTTTACTGCAATACAAGTTTTCTTCAGTATGGATGTCAATGCAATTATGATTACATTAAAATGTAAAGGTAGGTCACATAAAAATAAAGTAAACTGTCATTGCTGTTAATGTAGGTGCAAAGATTTGTTAGTACAGCCTTAGGTTTAATTAAGTTATTAAATATGCAATGGCTTCATTTTGAAGAGACGTTAAGTTTAAGGAAAAACATTAATTTTTCTATGACATCTACTGTAGGAATTTTTATGAAGAGGTTGGTGACATTAAAAGATATGATAATTGTCTCTTGCCACTAGTGTATATTACAGTTTTGGATTATGTCTGTGATTCTGGTTTGATATATGTTATAATTTCAATTGCGCAAACTTTTTAAGTACGCCAGTCTTGCTAGAACAAAGTACAAATATCTGCAGCAAACTACCAAGAGACAAATTCATTTAAGAAAGATTCAATTAATACATTTTTAAGAGTATGATTTCAATATCGTTCACCCCAAGAAAGTATAAAAATGCTATTCAATTCTACGAGGTGTAATCGATACTTACATAGTACAGACATGAATTAGTCGTAAAACAAAATCAAGTCATTTGTTTTAACAAAATAACAATGGGTGCGTTCAGCGCGCTAAGCTGTTGAGTGTAAACGCAAACTTATGTTTACTAAACATTTTTTGACAGTCTGTACGGTATGTTTGAAGGTTGCTATGGACAAACCGTTTACGTTGATTTTGGTGCGACTCCGAACCCACTGTTTATATTAAACCACAGTGAACTGTTTAGTAAACATCTCACCTTAAAATTTGTTCGGTTACCTATGGTGATTGTTCTAACGTGTCAGATGGGCAAGTAAAAAAGAAATAAAATGGATGTATAAAATATATTATAAAAAACAAATTCTTGGGTAAACCAAAACTAAAATTGGAGATAGACTAAATATTTAAGAAATCCAGCAGATAGAGTTGGATAAAAAGTTTTAACTGTCTTTAAAACCCTAGATCTTCGGAACGTCTTCATTCCGTTAACTGTCTTTAAAGCCCTAGATCTTTAATACATCTTTACTCCTTTAACTGTATTTAAAGCCCTAGATCTTTGAAACGTCTTCATTCCTTTAACTGTCTTTAAACCCCAAATTCTTTAGTACGTCTTTACTCCTTTAACTGTTTTATTTAAAGCCCTAGGTCTTTAGTACGTCTTTACTCCTTTAACTGTCTTATTTAAAGCTCAAGATCTTTATTTAGTACGTCTTTACTCCTTTAACTGTATTTAAAGCCCAAGATCTTTATTTAGTACGTCTTTACTCCTTTAACTGTCTTTAAAGCCCTAGATCTGGGATTATATGACCGCATTGTTAATTTTCTAAGGCTCGCAAAAATAAGAGAGATTCTATAAATACTGACAGGGAATATGGTTTATGTATGCACCTCAGAAATATTGAGGATTTCTACTTTGATAGTCACACCTGTTGTGGTGTCACTCTATTTTGTGCACGTCTTCTTTGGGTTTCCTTCTGTTGGGGCTTACTCGTTTAGTTGCGATCCCTTCAAGTTTCTCCCCATGCAGTCTCTTCGCGGTCCGCGGAAATAAATTATTAACCCTAAAACGCTCAAGAGCAAAAAAATGTAGCCTATCGTTTCTAATACATTCTTCTGTTTATGGGATAATAATAATAATAATAATAATAATATTTATTATGTAATATAAAACATTACAAGTCAAATGGCAAAAGATCATACATCCACGAAAGTGTCCTCCGATACTTCGAACAACGAATACATAGACCTCTTTTTGAGGCATCTCTTTACGACTGAGCGGAAACCACACTCGGGCAACTCCCAGACCTCAGGGGACAGCAGATTCACCAGTTTAATCTGCCAGTATTCATACCCTTGGGTTCGATTGATTCTGTGATATGGTACTCTGAGTTTCTCATTATGTCTGGTAAAGTGCTCATGGAAGTCGTTATTCTTCTTTAAA
>JAWQRP010001321.1:0-19786 GCA_033557875.1 Quadriops clusia | reverse complement strand
GGCAAAATCGCGAATGGTGCGACGTAGCATAACACAAGTTGCGTTGGCGCATGGTCCCTCAGTGGTCTAAAAATCTGCAAGTCTGAACTGTAAAAGCTCAAGATCAGAAAATTGATGTCAGGCAATGCCATCGTCAATAGTTACCGTCATCATCGAAAATCCATACGGTCCAAACGCAAAATGCGATTAGACTAAGTGGCAACATTTAATTGGATCAGTACGACCGCGAGCTTCGCGCAACGAGGCCTGAGACATCCCGAGACTCAGCGTTTAGGTAAACAAAAGTGGTTAACGGGAATAAAAGGACAGTCCCACCCAGGATGTTATTACGATCCCAGAAAGTATGGTCCATTTTCTCTCTGAGAGAGCTCCACAGCCAGGGACGGCCCGGTAACGCCCCCTGAATGGGCACGAAATCGGTAAGAACGGGAGAACAAAGACGACTGTCTGCCACCCCATGAGTCAACCAACTTAGCTAAAAGCTACTGGATGTGTGGTGCCAATCAGAAGTCCGCACCCATAATAAAAGGTAAAATGGCAACACTTAATCCCGACATGAAACAGACCCCGCGACAACAGAAAACCCACGGTCGCACCTCACCAAGAATAAAATACGAAATGAGCCGAAAAGAAACAATGGAAATTGAACACAACAATAAACACTGTGAGGAAACTCCCATCATAACAAAACATTTGACTGTGAATTGATTTAACCTGAATTTGATTGAATTGAATGACCTTGGTGAGTGAGAATTAATTATTCATTATTTGTAGCACTGCAGTTGACCTTGTAATTATTGTGAAATGAGATACCCTTTGACTGTTATGGAACTGCGTCTACCTGGGTTTTATTATTGCAATTGCTCTACCCTTTCTATCGTGCACTTAACTTCTCTACCTTTGTTGTAACGTAATTATTGATTTATTGAATGGATTGTAGCAAAACTTTGTTTGTAATCTTTGATTGAATTAGTTGGGCCCAAACTCGTTATTGCAAAAATGTTACTGATTGTATTGACTTATCATGTTTATGGGTCGACCCGAATGGATTGTGGTGTGTGTGTAATTGTGTGTGTGAGAGAGAGCCAAACGGAACTATCCCTCCCCCTCTATTGTCACCTCGTCTCTCATCGAAACAAACCAACCAAACAATGCGCCCCGTGAAGAACAAACTCGCGAACCATTCTCTAACTACTGAATTGAACGAAACTAATTAAAGAAGAAAACAAAGATTCTTATCCTGTGTTGTGTCACTCCTGTGGACGGCAACCAACGAATCCGGAAGCTCCTGAAGAATGATGTGGAAGACATTCCCAAAGACACCGAACAATTGATCACAACTGCTTGGCGACGACGGCCAATGAATCACAAAATCCCAGAAGAATGATGCTGAAGATATTCCCAAAGACACTGAACAATTGAGCACAATTGCTTGGCGACGCCGGCCAATGAATCACAAAATCCCAGGAGAATGGTGTTGAAGATATTCCCAAAATGACACTGAACAATTGATCGCAATCCTTCACTTGATACCGCGACAAACACTCTTTTATCTGGCCAGCTAGCTACCCTAGCGGCTTCCCGAAACTTTCTCTCTCTTTCCTTTTGTGAACGCCCGACCGTTTTCTCCACGCGACTTGTCTTCTGCGGCAGCGCACTGCGAAGGTACGCCGAGAAGAAGCTTCGCGACCGCGCACTCGTGGACCTGTGCCTCTGCCGATCCGACCTCGAAGCCCGCCTCGATCCAACTCCAAACCCGACTGTTCGTCCACGCGACTCAAAACCGACTGTCTCTCGAAGAATGCCTCAATCGAACTGACTATTTTTCTCTCTACCTGCCTCGCGGCCTCTCCGACCTTCCTTTTTTTTTGAACCCCTCTCTCTCTCTAACCGTTTGACTGGCTGCCTCTCAGCCAATGAGAATCGTCCCCCACCCTTCGCATGAAGCAAGACCAATCGCAGCGCGAACCCTTCATCACCCAATGACCAATGGCAACGCGGCTGAGGTGAAGCGAACTTTGCGCAGGGATCTTCGACCCAAAGCCCAGGCATCTGATACCATTTCGGTTGACCTCGAAATTATCGTCTTCTCTCTAACCTGCTCTTTGAAAAGCAACACCTTTCTGGAACCACGCGTCCCATCTGAACATCTGTTCGCTTTTGAATTGGGAAATATTTTCCAGATTTTTTGACGACATATGGCGCTGCGACTACTGCTATGAAGACAGACATCTGCTGGTTTATTTCTTATTAAATCTCAACCCCAATATTTAATCTGATAAGGGTCGTAGTTCTATTATTTAAGCAGGCCTTCTTAAGACCTTCACAGTATGTATAATGTAAAAACATAATGTAGAAATACAAGGTATTCTATAATAAACATAAATCATTGCTTATACGTAGGTATACTTTGAAGGTTAGAAACTGTACTTGCAGTCTGCTCGTATATATCTGTAATAAAGTAGAGAAAATTGTTTTCATAGCGTCAAAGTTAAGGAAATCTAAATTCTTACCTGTTGTGTGAGGGTTCTTTTGCAGCACAATAAATCAATGAGAAAAATTGATAAAGTACACAACCTAATACGGATGTTGAATTATGCACTAATAATAAAAGAAGTCCTATAATTCCTGCACATCCAGAGCCGCGCACGTGGTGGGGACTAGAACACATGATCACGATGGGAATTCCATGGAATATTTCTTAATTTTACATTCTTTTAAGCAGGTTTGCGTAAAATTACATTTTTCATGTAAATTTGCATATATGCAACTGTAATTTAAAAATTACTCGTATGGATAAGTAATTGTACATGTCCTATAATGTAAAATTGCAATACCGTTTTTAGAGTGTGTATAAAATATTATATTAAAAAGGGTTAAATACCCTGCTTGTATGTATTTATTAGTTTCAACATATTTATAAGAAGAGAACAAATAGAAACTTCAAACTTACAAAGTATGTTTTCAAAATGTATATTTGTTCTTAATTTATGTACCTGATGATGGTAACAGTGGTTGCCGAAACTGTTGTACGACTAATAAATACATAAAAGCAGGGTATTTAACTCTTTTTAATATAATATTTTAAATTGAAACAGTCAATGATTAATCTGGCTCGCTGAGCTTTAATGGTGCTTTGTAAAAGCTATCCTAAATAAGTTAAAACCACATCTGTTGACTACCAAGCTGAACCGGGTTGAGCAATATCGAAATAAGAATCAACGTTAAGTACTTTTTATGAATGTTTCCTTGGTCTGTGTCTAATCGAACTACATAATTTTTAAATGCAGTTAGGTATATATTGTTTCGATCTTCAGTTTCCTGTGTATTTGAAAATTTGGCTAATTTTCTTTCAACTTGTTTGATGAGATATGCATAGGGTATAATTTTAATAAAATTTGTTTATTAAGGGAGAATTAAAACTAGCGAGACATCGTTGTACGTAGACCAGATGAGAAGATTCGGTTCCCAACAGCCTAACGGAACAAATCTAATAAATAACATTTTGCGCATGCGCATTCCACATGGACCAATACCGAACACTCCTTTGCGTATTATACAATTTGATCTATTGTAACGTCCGTTCGGCATGTACACACATACAATTGGGTGTAATAACACAATCAACATTGTTAATCCCGGCAGTTCGGAGCAAAGCGCGCTCTCTAAGCCCTCCTGGGCTGAACGAGGCGGCGGTTTATCTCACTCCAACTCTTGCCGGAGATAATTAGAAGGTGCTCGGTGTTTAGCCGCCATGCCTCGGGACTCGAAGAGACGGAACGGCAAACCACTTTGTTAGGTTTAGACTTAGGCTTGTGCTGTACGACTTGAGACGTTGCAGGAATGTTGCACTTACGTTAGACGTCTGCAGAAAACTCCTCTTTATAATTGGGGTGGCATTAGTTGTTAATTAAACTGATCAGATTGCATTATTTGCACCCCACGAGGTTCCATCGATTGCAACAATGGAGGAACCTTCAGCATAAATCGGATCATCGTTGTTCTAGTTCTAGTGCTGCGAATCTTGTTACACGGTAATTACCTTCAGTGCAAAGAAGATTAATTCCTACATTGCATCATGCCCGATTATTGACTGAAAATCGTTAATACCTCCTTAAATTTTTTTAATAGGCGTCATTGATTTTGATGGACAAACAATTGTAGTATAGTCATAGCGTGTCATTGGAAGGCACTCCAGTTTACTCGAACATTACAGGGATTATCTAAAATGGAAATAATAAAGATAATGCGTTATCGGACCCGCCATCGATAGCCTGTCTACGAAATGCCTTGTTTACCTACGTTGTTTCAATTACGATTCAGTGAATGCGCTATCTTGTTTGTCAATACATAATCTATTCAGGTACTTCGTTATATCATGTTAGCTAAATTATATATGAGCCAGTATACTGGCAGCGTAATCCCCAGGAATAAACCGCCGGATGCAAACAACGGAATATTAACATTATAATTAAAGAAATAAATACCACGTATATTAAGATCTAATTTTAGTAAAATTCTTATTAAAACTCCCACTGTTTTTGATAAAACTATACATAACTAACAATGACCGTCATCAGGGATTGTAAGGTAAGACACATATAGAATTTCAATACCCAGATTCGAAATTTATAAAATGATCTCTTTACGCGAGAAGGCCCGCCTATCTAGAAGGAAAACAAGCAAACAAAAATTAACAAATGTGAAACTTATTGGATTTCAGCAGGCCTCTTACATGTGCCCGAAGACGTGTTTAACTCGGGGAAGGTATGTGGGTTATCAAGTTACATTCTGCAGAGCAACAGTCTCACATCTGTCCGTCCTCAAGATTGTCAACACAAATAACCTATTAAACTAGTCGATAGTGGATAATATATTCAGCCATTCTCTTCCTCACAAAACCCACCGCGGCACAAAACCCATCGCAGAGCAAAGTCTATTCTCAAGACAAAACCAAGCCGAGCCAAAGATGCGAATTGTTTAAACAAAACCTTTTCGAGAGAGCGAATGAGAGGTTCGTTGACTCTTCTCTTTCTGCTTTTACAGATATATTATTTATTTTAAGTGGATACTCGACTAAATATGTGGTACAAACAATTCTATTTGCTCTGCATAATTGATTGTTTAAGATATTTATCAGTTATTGATGATTACACAGCGGACGAAATAATGAAAGTTTGCCCAACGTTTATGTCAACACACCAACACACAGGTCTGACTTTTGATTCAGGCAGCGACGTTGGCGCAAATGTTGAAAATATATTGAAAATTTTGTTCAGTACATCTTGTAATGTGTATGTATAATTTGTCAAATGTATATTTTAAGCTTAGAAAAGTGTGTAGTATTTTAAATAGATTTATAGGTGCTTCTTTATCAGTTAGTAAATAAAAGCGGTATCAGATTGCTTAGCTTAGTGGTCAATCAATATAAGCATGTAATTTAGCAAACCCATAATTTCAATAAACCGAATTTTTCGAATTGAACGAGTCATTAATATCAATTTGCGGCAAATAATAGTTAAGGGGGCAACAAAATAGACGCAGTGTTATAATAATAAGGGCTTATTGTAAAACATTACTGTTTCGAATTTAGTTTAATTGAGATCGATGTATTTCTATCGATATAATTAATTACCGCCGCATTGTGCATTATTAACCCTCTGCGCCGCACAAAGTCCGGCGGGATCTATCATAAAAATATAAAACAGCAAAAGTGAGTGCGATTGTCAAACAATGTATAATCAATAACTGATAAGTATCTCGGATAATCAATTATGCAGAGCAAATGTAAGGTCCTCATTTATGATAGCACACAAAGGCGTTATTGTATGTCCGTTTCGACACTCTCGGCTTGGATTCGAACCGACACCTTAAACTTATTCCCATTGTTCCTTTTTTATTGCTCCTTTCGATATTGTCCGATGCGTTTCTGTGATTGTCAACAACACCATTGTTCGACTTACTTGTTTCATGCGTTTTTTTATAATTGCTGCACTCCTCTTTAATTTCGATTTCGCTCATTCGTTTGACGCTTTAGCACTGTTATTTGAAACTCTTTATAACAAATTTTTTTTAATATTAGGTACTTGTAAGTAGGTGTTTTTATTTTCATTTTGAAAATATGCTCTAGCGTTATAAACACAGTTATGTCAAATATAAACGAAACAAAAATAAAATATCTGGTATTAAGTTTCGTCGTAAAAATAATCCGTAAATTATTATTGAACGTACGCCTATACATAATGCATAGGTATTATTATCAACAGAATCTTGGGCAAATATTAACGTTTAAGAGCACTACCAGCAACGTAATAATACATGTGGTAAGCGAGTTTTAATAACCCAGGCCTTATAAATAAAGCAAGCGTTCGATAATTTCCCCGTAAATTGATTAAAACGTTAAGCAAATCCTACATAAATAACGATTGTAAGTGTAATGACGTGTTGTTTTACTTGCGGAAATGCCTTCGTTAATTAAAAATGGACTTTGTATGCAAATTGAATCTGGTAAAATTACGACCACTTTAACTTTAGAGCTTAGCTTGGTGGTATACCTACTGCCCGTTGTAACTTTTACAAGCGCTTTAAAATATAGTTTACATTTTTCTATGTATATCGCTTGTTACTATCCAGACAAAAAAATCAACGTGGAGTCACTTTAATTTAGAATTTATAATAAAAAGTTAATGTTATAAAAATTGAATGTTCTTTTTAAATAGATTTGATTTTATGGTTTCAAATGAAAGAACTACCGCGACACAAGACTAAAATATTTTTGTATATTTACCATGTTGAGAGATTTCCTTGCTTTTTTACAATGTTTGCGTAAAATTTAGTAGCTACTTCGTTTATAAAATTTACAATATTCATGTAAAAATTACATCATTATTTACTGCAATTGATTATTTGCGATTTGTTCATAAAACAGTATTTTATGGTACAGGATGAATCCTTTTAATCTGCAAAATTTCATCGAGGGTTAAGGTTATAATCGCTTGCACAGAATAGATCTCCATTTAAGAAATAATGTGCGGTCTATCGTGTGTTGTCAACACAGTCATAAATAACTTACTTGTTAGGAAGTGGCGATTGCTGGCTATATAGCCGTTCAGAGTAAAACAGGTGGTATATAAAAATGCCGACAAAGGAAACTAAATCAAATCGGTGGGTTTGTGTGGAATGGAAGGTAGAACACAACCGAGTTGGTGGCTGGACGGGATGATCAAGATCCTATTGTGACCAGTTAACTTCCGGATTCGCCATCGTGCTAAGCTATGTATATCGATCTTAAAAAATCTCGAAACAAAGCACCTTTAAAGTCATTGTAAAGAATTTAGGCATGATCTTCAAAGATGCGACAAAGAAATGGCAGTTTTTATGAAACTGTTCAAAACGAACAGGTGGTATATGGCTCTTGAGCCCACACCTTACCCCGTTACATCTGTGCGGTTTAGTTCTTGAAAGGCCAGCACTGACAACTTCCTTTTCGAGCAGATGAGTTATTTGTGATTTTTTGACAACAAAGAAGAGACCACGCCTGCTCTCAATAAGGGAGAGTTATTGACAGCATGCAGTTTTCAGCCTAACACTAATAATGAAAAATTTATAGATATTCGACTGCAGCGGTTTTTATATTTCGAAACGATTTTTAGCATTTATCCCATAAGGTGACTTGTCTAAAGATGCAAAATACTCAATTAAAATGTTTACATTTTTAAAAAAATATCAATATTATCTCTCCAAAAATATTTTATTATCCAGAATTTTGAAGTCCGGAAAACGAGCAGTCCATGAAATTGGCCTACCACGATCTATCTATCTGTCAGGGAATTGTCTTTTAGGAACTGACGTACTGCCTATTACAGTAAGGCGGTGCCTCTTCGTGCATGAAACATACTCGTCTTTCAAGTGGCACGTCGTCTAATAAATCTCGCAAATTGTATAGTAAAAAATTGAGATATTCGTTTTATTAATCGCTATTCAAGATTCACCAAATCATACTTTGTGAAATATGACACTTTTATGATTATTGCTACTTTGGCAAGAGGAGACTACTTATTTACCACAATCGTAAATTTTATTCCAATTCAAATGAACAAATTATGTGTTTGAAGAGTCAATGTCCGAATGCTAATTGTTGGGCCTTGTTCAACCTGAGTCATTACGTCATTCTTAGGGGCGGACCTAGGTGATCATCTTGGGGGGGGGGGCGATTGTAAGTAAGAGACAATGACGTCATCAACACAGAAGCTAAAGGTGGCCTTAAGAAATGCGTTTTCGAAACGTAAGGGGGGGGCGATCGCCCCGATCGCCCCTCCTTAGGACCGCCACTGCATTCTACAGGATGATCTTTTTTCAAGTTGCCAGTAGGTGGAGGCTCAATTCTCACGGTCACCAACGCGATTGGCACATACAGGGTGTTCAGATGAATATGTAACGCAAAAAACGCGGTGTTGTTTGATCTACAAAGAGGCGGCAAAAGCGCGCCAAAGAAGCAGCAGTTTTTATGTTACATATTCATCTCAACACCCTGTACTAAAAGACAGGTGATCGAGTTGGCGACCCTGAGAAGTGTGACTGCACCCTCTGGCAACTTGAAAAAAGATCATCCTGTAAGTGTCATCGACATGTAAGGGTCTTTGATTTCCACGTACTAAATTGGTGTTCGCACTTCTCTAGAGTCAATTAATTAATCTTTACCATAACACTATAAAAGTTAGCGAAGTTAGATTTTTGCTACTCATGATACAAGAATTGGACATGAACAAATGTAGAATAGCAACATTAGATTACTAATCGAGACTTTTTCGGTTCAATACAATTCCTATACTCACTGACAATTCTGATTTACACTTTACAAATTTATATTTTTTTTCAATAGTTATTGAACCAATGAGGCATTGATATTTTAAAAATCACCATGGAAACGAAACCAGTTTCTGGCAGTTGATTGGTTCGATTACTATGGAAAGGATATCTATCGTTCCAGAAACCGAGCATACTGGCGCATCCCCATAATAAACCCCATTAAATCCATAAAACATCAGTTGATCAAAGCTATTTAGTAATGATTGATATGTTAGATTTTCTGCCAATGGTTCAGCCCATTTTTTTTCTTGTACGTCTATTTATTTTCATATTTCTTGTTGGCAATGACACTTTTTTCGCTTTTTTCAGGGCAAAGGTGACCTGGATATGCATTTTTTAGTTGATTTTTTAATTGATGTTCGCAATACTCTCCCTTAACTACAACTCTTTAATGTTCTTAAATATCGAATAGGGAATGCACATTATAAACTGGCGACCAAAATTAAAGGAAGCAAAGGAGCAAATATTTCGGTTATTTTCAAAACTGTGCAACTCCGAGAAAAATGATCATAGGAAAATGTTATGCACGTCATTTTCAAGGAAAAACTCTCTACATTTTGACACTGCAAGTTAAAAGTTTCTATTTTAAAAGGAAAACCAATTTTTTATGTGAGAAACGAGAAAGAAACATTTTTGTGTAAATTTCTCAAAATTTAAACAAGTCCATGGTCTTCAATAAGTTTTTTTGATAAATTTCTCCAAATACATTTTGTACTGTGAACATTTCTCTATGCGTTTCACTTTAATTCATTTTTCTGCGACAATTTTTAACGAAGTAATTGAGAATTAAAGAAAAAATCGCACTCTTGACTTTTAACTGTCATAACTGCCGATAGCAAAGGGCAATATGTATTTAGTCTATGACATAAGAAACGCTATAAAATAGTTTATAATGCCATTGAGTTTAGTTTTCCATAAACTGACTTTTTTACTAGGAAAATTAACGATATCATTGCGATGTTTACGTTTTTTACAAGCAAAAACTATAATTCAAACATGTGCAAAATTTCAAAACGATCAAAAATTGTATTTCTTATGTCCTTGTGTTTTTAACTTAGAAGTCCGTCCAAATAAAGTACGGAGCTATTGCGACTGCCTGGTCATGATTTATCGCTGGTTATGTGCATACAGCGTATGGCAGAGCTATCGCTTAGGCGGACCAATACATGTACCCCGTAAGGATTGACTTAGAGAGCGCTGATCATAAAACCGCACTAGTTTCTAGCTTATCTCCAATTTCAAAACACAAGGACATAAGGAATACAATTTTTGATCGATTTGAAAATTAGAACATGTTTTAATTATAGTTTTTGCTTGTAAAAAACGTAAACATCGCAATGATATCGTTAATGCCCTTGATGCGACGGTAGTTTTTATACGACCCTGCAAATTAGTAAATTTCAGCATCATTTTTGAACAAAATTTACCTAGTAAAAAAGTCAGTTTATGAAAAACCAAACTCAATGACATTATAAATTATTTTATAGGGTTTTTTATGCCGTAGACTAAATGCATAATTCCCTTTGCTATCGGAAGTTATGACAGTTAAAAGTCAAGAGTGCGATTTGTGGACTTGTTTAAATTTTCAGAAATTTTAACAAAAATTTTTCTTCCTTGTTCGTCTCATAAAACATTAGCTTTCCTTTTAAAATAGAAACTTTTAACTTACAGAATTAAAAAGTAGAGTTTTTTCTTGAAAATGATATGCAAAGGATTTTCGTAAGATCATTTTTCTCGGAGTTACACAGTTTTATAAATGACCGAAATATTTGCTCGCTCATAGGTGTTCCTTTAATTTTGGTCGCCAATTTATTAAAACATAAAATTATCTTGGCTCCACGAATATTTTTCTCATAATTTACGTGGCGTTTAACGTGTTAAATAAGAGACGTTCATGTCAAACTTTGTGAAAGGCTTACATTTAAGAACATTGATGTACTGTAATGCTCTTTAGATGTTCTCCATAAATGACGTCACGGATATTTTGGGAATATTGCGCCAAAAATAATGATTTGAATTCTTTTGTTATTTAATAATATTTTCTAGAAATCAATGGTCACCAACAGTTATCTAAATTCAATTTTAGAGGATTTTCTTTAATCCGATTTGTTTCCATTATTGGGATGAATTTTCAATGAATACCTTTGAAGCATTTTTAAAATGCAACAAACCTGCATATGATTTTGTAAATTAAACACGGAAAATACTCCCACACTATGATTTCTCATTTTTCATAACATAGGTACAGGGAAGCTCGATCCTGCATAAACTTATGTACAGAAAAAATTCTATTCAGTGAAGGGAGGTCAGTAATGCGAAGAGGAATGAGAAAGAAGTGAAGGAAGGTAAGAGCTTCAGACTTCGTGAGGTTACCTTGACCAAATAAGCCAAGGTCCTTGATAAACTTGAGAGAATAAACTAGCTCATCCTATTATCTTCACTGAAAAAAGAAACTTCTAACGTCAATCCTCACCCCAATGAATAAATGTAATAAAGTTGGTCCTCGTAAGTGCGCCTCCCATTCGGAGTGACTGTTAGCTTAGCTTATACACATATGAGAGCCATAACGCAGCACGTGACTGTAAGCTCTCCAATCTCCTAATTAGAAACGTTACAATAATTAGAAGTAGTAGGCGTACAATTAGACAAGGGTGGGTCGTTTACATCTCAGTCCGTGGCAGCCAGCGTCTGGTACTGGTAGTAAGCATGGCGTGATGTGTAACCCGTAACCGCAACCCGACAGCCATCTATATCACCACCCCACACACAATGATCATCGCGTGCGAACACTGTGTCGTGAGGGAATTAAATAACGTTGCTTAAAGATTTACCGCTGACGCGCAAGGAGTCCATTACCGAAGGAACAATGGTCACGAACGTCCATGATTCACGACGCTCAAGTGCTCCAACCCTGATAGCCGTTTGATACGAGAAAGCGGTTTCCTGGATGCCGTCCAACTATCCGAGCACAACTTTTTAAATGGAATTCAATTACGCCGCACTACGGCTCCTAGTCTCACTCAGCTGCTGATATTTCCCCAAGAAAGTGGCTGATGCTGATGCTGACGCTGACAGTGGAAAATCCAGGAAAGCTGCCGGGGGCAATTGGCCGCGACTCGTTAGTTACTTCGCTCCCTGGTAGTCATTACTACTAACGGTTACTGTTATCTCGCTTCTGATTAAATAATTTCAGCCTTCAACCACTTCCCGCGATAATGAGGGAGGAGATTCGGCCCCTTCCAATCCACCTCTGATATAACCTGGTGTTTCCTAATGATTTTAAATTGAACGGCATGGAGTGTTTATTTTTAGGGCGCAGCTTAGGCATCAGAAAGCGCTCGCAAATAACTGAAAATAAAAACGCGCAACCTCCGGCCGGAGTTTACTCTTTCGGCGTGAGTGTACAGCCCAGGAAGCAGCCCTCGCATCAGTGGAACAAAGTAACAGAGCATAAAGGATCTGCGGCGTTTCTGGTATAAAAATGGTGGCGCACCGAGTGAGTAATCAATAAATCCAGACTAATTCTGAGCTTATTGCTGCACTTCCCTGCTTCTCTTTTGCCCTCCGCCCTCTTCCCAGGGAGGAGACGGAGGAGGGAGTTATAGCTGCATTTACAACATCTCATACGTCTTAAAAATTTGCATTTTCTTTATATACCGTTATATTTCAGGGCTCCTTCCCTCATCTTTATTCCTTCGCCCAATTCCCCGCACTTGTTCCTCGGAAATAAGGTCTATTATTCGCAGTTGAATATTATAACGACCTATAATCAAGTCCTTTTGTAAGTGGCATTTAAATATTAATGGTTATATTCTGCAATGGGGCTACTTTAGTAAATAAAAGCACTTGATGCAAAATTGCTACTGCTGTTGGCCTAAAATGCAGTTAAATCTTTTTAACGCTGCAATGCGCGCTGTAGTGACGTGACGCCCAAAATCACGCTTCTCCTGATTTAGACAGTGTCTCATTATCGAGAAAAATAAGCCTGAAAATGGTCAAACATTAATGGAGGCACTTTAGAGTCATCGTAACTAATAGGCATTAAAAATAGATATCCATCTAGTCATTCCAGATCCTCCACTTCAATTAATTCAATAGCCGACGAAAAAGCCCACGGCTTTTGACACATAATAATTACAGGAGCAATCCGTACAAGTTCTTCATTTCAAAATGAAAGTAATTTAATTAGCGAGCAGAGCAAATAGGCAAAAAAGGTGTTACGCCACTGACTGCTCGGACGACCGGCTGGAAATAATTCACGTCAAAATCTTTTAAATGGAAACGAGTATTCCATAACGATTTTAATAACACACCTTATCAATATTTAATTACATCATATAACTTGTTACAAGCAGAGAAACTTGTGATACAACTTTTTGCTGTTCTAATTATCTACCCATGTTCCTCGGAGCGACCGTAATTGTTTTGTATAATTTATGGGCTCACAATTAGATGAGTACGGAGGTATTTTCTTCAAGTTTACCGTATAATTTCTATTGGTTAACTACTTTGGACAATTAGAACCACTTTGTACGTAGTTGTAAGTACTACAGTTCCAATTATTGAGAAAGGATTTTAACGCGAGGAGACTGTTCCTTCTTATCTTATCCTGAGCTATTCATTTCTTGCAGCCGCTCAGATAGTTAGAGTAGTAGAAGTCTGCGCTCTTCGGATGAACAACACTCTGCACCTGAAGTGAACTATACTCGGCGTAGTGTGCACAGCAATAATGGCTTTACAGGCTGAACTTTAAAAATCACTATGCAATAATTAACCTTTACTCATGGTAGAGCAGCCAGCAAATGGCCAGGTACAATCGCGCTAATAAGTTAAATAACAGCTCCGCTTTCTCCGCGGAGTGTACCTTCACACATGCTTCGTACATGTGTGTTGACACTGTACCTTACACATGCTCGCGTATGTAAGTAGTAAGGTAAGGTTAGGTCCTGGTACTGTATTCCTACATACACATTAAACCGGCGCTATTATAGTAGCTACTCGGTCCGACAAGGACGCGGCTATGTAAAACCCATTAGCGCGAGGAAGACATGCCTCAATCCTTCCTTATCACTCTAATGGAAAGTGTCGGTCTTTATCCTTTAAGTAAATGGGCGTCTCCGGCGCTACCATTGGCCCGTCCGCACGACAGTTGAACATCAAGTCCACGTTGGCTGCGATCCTAACCTGTCTCTCTTTAGACTTTTATTCGCGCGTAACTCCGTCCCTCTCGTTCCCGCGAAAGAGTGCAAACTCAGACGGATGTGTGGGACAAAGATGGTTATATAATCTTAAGGAACTGGAATTCGCAGTACGATTCTCATCTTTTCAAGACAGTCCAAGCGTATACTTAAGCAGACGGGCGGGGGACGGGGGAATTTATATGTGTTTCCTAAGGGTACACTCAGCTTCACAAACCGAAACGTTCCGCTCCACTGGAGCACACTGTATAAATGTGAGCGGGATAATGACAAGTTTTTAATTAATTACAGACCGTGAAGTAAGCATTCGTTTTAATTTAATAAATGCGCTATACTCTCCTAATGTGCAGACATCATTGTGTACCGAAATATTTTAATTAAATATTTATTCCGCCGATTCGTATTTGTCCGAGAGTTTATTTCATAAAACGCTACAATCGCACCGTCTATTATAAATAAACCTTAATTAACAATCCCTGTAATGTCTCACTCGTCGCTCGGCTGCAGAGCACTGTCTGCTCTGACAACTCGAACGTGCGTAGTGCAATAAATATTTTATAGTTTATTAGGTTGTTTGGTTGTTGGGAACACATTGCCAGGTTAATTATGCAGTTGTTAGCAAAAGGAGATAGCGAGAAAACACTTAGACATGCTAATGGTTTGGCGGAAACTCATTAGGACAATTTGTCAATTCGTCAACTTGATTCACTTCGTAAGACTTAGGAGTTTCGCATTTCATTTTAAATGCCCCTTTGGCGACCTTTAATAAAATCACTTTTTTATAAACCTTGTAGGTACGTGGCAAGCTTAAATAAGTAACTCGGAAACGAAAGCGAATGTTGTTCCATTGCGACCGTCGAGAAACATAAAAATACTAAATCCCAGCTTTGCATCGCCTCGTGTTTCGCGAAAATTTCCCCTAGACATCTTTTTCATTAAGCTTTTTTCCTAAGGGCGGGTTCACATTTTAAACCTTTAAAATTAATTTCGTATTCGTTAGGCACAACTGGTCGACTCCGCTTTGAAATTCTAATGAATATTGATGCAAGTGGGAGCAAAAAATGTGGTACGAACGTAGCACCACCGGCAGACGTAGGGTTGATGCAATGTAAATGAATATTCGAAACAAAAAAGAAACGCAATTATCGATGTTTATAATTGCACGTCTCTATAAATAAACGACTAGATCTGCAACGTATGGATCCCCTAGTATTTCCAGGAAGGAACAGACTTTCAGTGTTTATAAATTCCCTTCCCCGCGCCCCACATAATACAAGCAAGCAATTCAAAAAGCACCATCATGCATATAATTATTGAATATTATAATCTTCCAGCACCTAATTAGCCTGACATTATCCTGTAGGCCAGAATTAAGTGTTATTAAGTGAGTAAAAGGAAGAGAGAAAAAAGCCTGTACTATCCGAGGAATGTCGGCGAGTAAATTGTGGTCTAATTGCATTGAGTGTTCTGTAATCTACCACATCCATTATCAGATATTATCATAAATTTACCTTCTCCAACTTATTATTACGCAGTTTATTTGTACTCGTTTAGTCTGAAGTGCTCTTAACTATCGAGAATCGAGCAGGAGTTATTTATTTAGCGGGCCCTCATTTTTACACACTTTTGCGTTATTACCTCCACGACGTTAAATACTCGCCCGCGTAATTATTGCGCGAGGAGGAATTCCAAGAAGTCCGCTGATGGAGATTAATTAGAGGAGATATCAAATATTAATCATATATATTCTTCACCGCTAGCGCAACACGATGAGAGCCTGTTGTGACACAGTGTTTCTTCAAACCAATTGTAATGCTTCAAATAGAGCCATTAACATTTTCTATCCTATTAAATACTACTCGACTCGCGCTACTTCCTCTGTGCTTATTCATTATTATTATTATTATTGCGACGCTCATACGATGAACATATAATTTCTTCACTTTTGCTGCCTCGGTATTAATTGCAATGGAGTACGTTTCGACACGCACACACAATTAGCATTTACATTTAGCTTAATAGATAATTTCACGGCGTAGAATATTGTGTTGATTATTAAAATAAAATTACTTAAATGCAGAAACTAGAGAGCCTTTTTTATTTATATCTTCGAATGTAATATGACTTGAATATATGGTCATGTAAGAAATAAAATATACAAAATTAGGCAACCCGACATTCATATCGCATACATTGCCTCAGGTTGCCTATACCATGAGGATGTATATTTCAAAGTTTGCTTGACTGTACACAGATATTGAGCAAGTAGCGTCAACTATCTATACCTTGCCTAATTATACAATAGGTATGAAACAATTAAAATAAAACACATCCTTTACTGTATGTTGTATAATTTGAAAAAATAAAGATAAAATATTTATTTTATAATTCTGAATTATCATAACGCCAAAACTATGCTTTGAACAGGGATGCGCCATAGATTTTCTCAGAATGATGGAAGTCTTCCAATGTCAAATGTTTTTTATTATTTAGATTTTCTGCAAGTGTGACTATCTTGCAGTACCCCCTGATTATTTATTGTAAGAACAAACGATAAGTTAAAAAAATATCGTTATGGCATTATTTCTAGTAATAAAAAAAATGAAAGACAAGGCGGCAAAATCTGTGGTATTATACTGATTAATATGTAAAACATAAACGCAACCTGCCAATATTGATTAAGAAATTAACATTACCTTGTAAAATTAGTTACTTGATGTCAAGTATAATCCTTTAAGAAGTTTAAAAAGGTAAATGTCATGTCGAAAACATTTCAAATTTAAGAAAATATATAAATATAAGAATTTTATAACATCATTGCACTTAGAACTGCAGCAAATCTATTTTATTTGCATACATTTCTAGTTCATATGGACATACCAATAAATTATGATATACGTATTAACATGTATTCAATGGAATTTTTAATTTAGACCCAACAAACTTAAAAATCAGGTGAAATACTATAATCACTGACCATTAAAAAATCACGACAGACTTAAATTTTACGTTCATTTTGCATCTTGTATAGGATGAATAAAATGAAACAGTAAATTTAGGAAGGGCTTTAGGTGACGATCGATCGCCCTGAATTCTTCATTCAATGCAGAGTAAGGTAATTGTCACCTAAAATCACTCCTAAATTTTCTGATTAAATTTACTCATCCTATACTAAACGTTACTATCTCACCTGCACAATCATTTTCCTGTATTTTAATCCTTCATATATTAAACATCCAAGTGAGTAAATACTTAATTCATTTATTTATTTTAAAAATGCATACATAACCAAAATTAAAATTACAAAAAGAAACAAATATCAAATTGTTGTGACAACCCATGAATTGCGGGGGATGATTACGAACGCGTAAGACGAAGTCCCTTTTGCGAAAATATACGTATATGTCCTCAAGTACTCCAATAAAATATTATTTATTATTAGTTAAATTAATAAAACTTCGTTAGCTTTTCCGACTCCTTTTTTGGCGAGTGGTTTCCGCATCAACTTGAGCTCCAAATATCCAACCGTGATCCTTTCACCTTTTTCCTTTCACTGTCTTCTTCCATTTCGAATAAAACTCTGTGATTAGTTCCAAGTTGACTCCTGCAGAGTGTGCTAGGCCTAAATAGCTGATTTCTTTGTTTTGGCCGTTAGACAACGCTGTCGCATTGCCCATTAACAGGGTGACTAAATTTGAAGCTCCTTTTTGTTGTTCAGCTAGATAATGGCAGCATTCTATGATCTGTATGTATATGGAAGCTTCCTTGTCTTTCTTCTTGGGGTATTTTATAAATGGTAACGGGAGGCGCTCTTGAGGTCTTTGAGCTCGGAAAAAACGATTTCCATGGTGGAATTGGTTCTCGAGCCAGCGAATGGCTTCACGGGCTTCCAGTTTTTCTCTTTTCAATTCATCTAACGCAGATACAACTAAAAGCAAACGTAAGCTTAGCCAACTTGCATTTAGCAATTTGAATTTTCAAGACAATTTTTCAATACTAACCTGCCGTTGGAACCAAAACAATGAATTTTCTCGAGAAAACCAATTGTCGAACCATTGTCGTGTATTTTATCAAGCAATCCACATCGATGACTAAATAAGGGGAAAGTGCTGTTTTGCCCCTCACTCGGTTTTCTAGCTCCCTCACTTCGGCTGCCAGCCAAAGTTGTCCCATGTGTTTCATTTTGGAAAGTTGACCTTTTCCTTCGTTCTTCTTTGGCTCCTCGAATTTTTTGAAGGATTGCCCGTTTTCTACATCTGCGACATCCTGCACAGTTAAAAAAAGTTTTAGTTTCATTTTTGTCTTTAATTAATGATATACAAGGAAGTACATTATTAAAAAAGTTCTATTTGATAGTTAATTTTGATTTCGTAAGTAAGCAATAAGTATGGGGGGTATCTTTTAAGGGGTTATATACACTTACGAGGCCTAAAAGTCGATTTTTTAAGAATTTTTCTTGAAGAGACCTTTTAATTTATTAATGTAAGAGTTTGTACACTATATTATGGTGACTTTCAACTGTATTTTAGAAATTTTTTTTGCATTAATAATTATTTTGAAAGCAGCTATAGCTGATCTCCGGGAGCACCTCTAAAAATCATCTAAAGTAAAAAAACCCGAAATATTTCGATAATGTAATGTATTATCTTGTAATTCATCCAAGGAATAAGCAAAATAATAATTATTGACAAAATATTTATCAGTGAGAAAAAAGTTTCCATTAATTACTAAAAATATACTTATGTCAAAATTTGAGACTGATCGGTTCAGCCGTTTTCGAGAAATCTTGCTCACCTTAGATATATGTAGTAACAAACGCCTTTGCAAATGTGCGTGTAACTTCGAGAATATTCGTCAGATTGACAAGAAATTTTCTGTGTGTGTACTTAAATGTATGTACAATGCAAAAATAAAATTAAAACAAAAGATTATGAATAACACTGTAACAGTTATATACAATTACAGTGTTATTCATAATCGAAGACTAGCGTAGGTCATAAGTAGTTGTTGAAAAGAATTATAACCCCCCCAAAATTTAGTATTTACGCGGATGACCGAGATTTCGTTCAACGCGGTTTGAACCAGATGTTAAGCATTGTTTTTGAATAAAACTGAAACTGTATTATTCATGAAATACGTTTAAATCAGGTTCAAACCACGTTGTACAAAATCTCGGTCATCCGCGTAAATACTAAATTCTGAGGATATAATTCTTTTGACAACTACTTATGGCGGTCTAACTAGACCTACGATAGTCTTCGATTATGAATAACACTGTAAGTACAGTGAAACTTGCGTAAGGCGAAACGTCACGGGACCGACATAAAATTCCATACTTGACAGGTTTTCCTTCACAAACAGGTTTTATTACAATTTACAAAAAAATTAAATGGTGTATATACTCACAGTCTTATTCATAAACGAAGATTAACGTAGGTCTAGTTAGACCGTCATAAGTAGTTGTCAAAAGAATTATATCCTCAAAATTTAGTATTTACGCGAATGACCGAGATTTGGTACAACGCGGTTTAAAACTGATTTAAGCGTAATTTATGAATCATTCAGTTTCAGTTTTATTCAAAAACAATGCTTGAATCTGATTCAAACCGCGTAGTACGAAATATCCGTCATCCGCGCAAATACTAAACTTTGAGGTTATAATTCTTTTGGCAACTACTTTTGACGGTCTAACTAGACCTATGTTAGTCTTCGTTTATGAA